>JAQMWT010000063.1:0-70000 GCA_029834535.1 Chrysophaeum taylorii
TTCGCCCATTTGGATATCGCATCGCCCTCATCTACACCGATCGTGACCGCTCTCTTATGGGCCAATTCGAAACCTTCTGTCTGGGCAACGCGCCCTCAAACGGGCTCCTGCTGCTCAGTCAAAACTTCGCAGGCGCACGCTTTCTGGTGTTGTGGAACGCTCTCATCGCGCAACTGCTGATATTACTCGCACTCTTTTGGTGCATGCGCACCGCCTGATTTTTGGCGTTGGGCCATGGAAACGGCTGACTTCATCTCTGAGCGCATGCCAAGCCTCTAACCCTGGATATATGACGCCATATGAAATGATACATGAAACTCTCCCCCCTGTCGATTTTCTTCGTAGTTTGGGGCTGTCCTGCTGCAATTCTTACTGGCGACAAATGGCCTACCAAAGCTATAACTATCTTCATTGGGTATCCCTCTGCCGGACCTGGTTATCGCATCTTGCTTCAACTGGTCCGTCATCCATACATCTATTGACGTTGTTTTTGACGAAAATTTTGCCATGCGTAAGTCTCTGTCCTCCCAACCCCTCCTCTCCTCTTGTGGATTCTCGTTTCCCTGACTTTTTATTATGCCCATCGTTGTCTTCTGCTGTTGCTCCCTTTGCTTCTGTTTTTGATGATCAGGAGCCGGCCTTATCGGGACTGATCACCCCAGAAACAATACCACAACCGTCAACGGACAATACGAAAAGTGCACCATTACGTCGAGCCAAACGGGGCCGACCGCGCAAAGTCGACCAAAGCGCATTACCACCAAACACAAACAAACCATCGAACTTTCATTCTAGCGTTTGTCCACAACGCAATGTCAATTCTGTTTGTCCCCCACGTAATGTCGATTCTGTTTCTTCATGTCACTCTCTGTGTGTCTCTAATTCTAGCTTTCGTTTGTTAGTTCATTATGTCTTCCTTCCCCTTTGTCTAGCTCATACCCTTGTTGATCCCCAAGCTGTCCATGTTCATTACTCTGCTTCCGAAGAAACCTCTCAGTATTCATACATTGACGATGGGCTATCACCTCTCCACCCATTTACGCGAAGCTTTAGCTCAACAAATCCTGAGCGTCCTGGCTGGTTGCAAGCCATCGCCAAAAAATATCATTCCCTCGGTCAGCTTGGTTGCTGGGATGTTGTTCGCGTTCCTTCGACTTTTTCTGGCAACATCTGTACCCTCAAGTGGATCCTCCGCAAGAAGTATGAATCTGGCCGCTTCAAATCGTACAAGGCTCGCCTCGTTGTCCGCGGTTACACCCAGGTTCACGGCATTGATTATCACGATACATATTCGCCAGTTGCCAACATCGTCACCATCCGTTTCTTTCTAACTTTTGTTGCTGTTCATGACTGGGATTTGCACAAGTTGGATGTCAGCTCCGCTTTTTAAGCTCCCATTGACGAAGACATCTATGTCTGGCCACCCGAAGGCTATGCTCCTCGCCAACCCACCGATGGTTCCAAAATCGTTTACAAGCTCCGTCGCTCTTGGTATGGTTGCAAACAAGCTTGTCGTAATTGGTGGCTTTATTTGGAACGCTTCCTTGTCAATGATTGTGGCTTCGTCCGCGGATCTGGTGACACTTGCAGTTACAAGCTCGTGCTTAATTCTACCGTTGTCCTACGTCTCGTTCTTGTCGTTGATGATCTTCTTGTGGCGCACCCTCGTCATTGCCTTGGCCATTACCAAGCCTTCTTCCTCCGTTTCCGAACCTTCACTGACGTCAACGAGCTTGATCTAACCACTTACGTTGGTCTCCGCATTACGCGTGATCGCGCCCGTCGCACGCTCGCTATCGACCAATCCCATGCTATCCGTGCAATCCTTACCGACCATCGCTTCATCAACAGTAAACCCGAACTGACTCCCGCTCCCAAAGGTCTTGATCTTTCTGCGGCTGACTGTCCTACCCCTGGCTCTCCCGATCACGTCTTCATGGCACGCATCCCTTTTCGTCGTATTGTTGGCTGTGTTTTATTTATTTCCGTCATGACTCGCCCTGATATCACTTGGTCCGTCAATCAGTGTGCGCGTTTTTCACACAATCCTGGTAAACCCCACTGGCACGCTTTATCCCATACCCTTCGTTATCTCAATGGTTCTCAAGATCTTGCCCTTGTTCTTGGTCGCGATTCTACCCTTCGTCTCTGTGGTTATTCCGACTCCAGCTGGGCCGACGACCCTGATGACCGCCACTCCACTACTGGCTTTTGTTTTCTCCTTGCTGGCTCTATGATAGCCTACTGCTCACGCTCGCAGTACCTCCTCGCCCGCTCCTCTTTTGAAGCTGAATTGCTCGCTCTTTACGCCGCTACTGCTGAGCTCTCTTGGCTTCTCAAACTTTTTGATGACTTTGATCTCCCTCGTCACACGGTACCAATGTATGTCGATAATAGCACCACCGTCACCCAAGTCCGTCTCCAATGTCTCACGCGGCGCACCCGCCATATTGACATTCGCTTTTACAGCACCGCCGAATATCATCGCAACCACATCATTGATCTCCAACACATTCCCCGCCTTGACAACCTTAGCGATATCTCCACCCGCAGTACGGAAGCTCCTCCCTTTCCCCGGCTTCGTGCTCGTTACCTCACCTCGTGACTTCGCCCGACATCTCCTGTCTCTTTCTGCCACAGTGTCTCTCCTGACGTCTTCCTTCAAGCTTCTCCTCTGTGAGCGTCTCACTTACCCCTTTTTCCCTTTCTTTCTCTTCCAGCACCTGTGTGAGGACCTCACCCCCTTTTCCTTTTCTTTCTTTTTCGGCACCTGTGTGAGGAAGCTATGACACTTATCCCTGCACCACGTATCTAGTATCCCTACGTCATTCCCTTATCGCTAGAGTAACGCCCACTCCTGTTGTCACACTACCTATAGGGTGGATGGATGACGCCATTCACAGTCCTTACTACTAATCGACAGATGTTTGTCTGTCTGTTTGTCTGTCTGTCTGTTTGTCTTTAAATGTCGACTGCTAAGAGGGGGGTGTGTGTGGGGAGCATGAAGGATGTGGGGTGGGTTTGTGGAGTATGAGGGTGTGCCTGACGGGCGGAGATAAGGAGTTTGTCTTTAAATGTCGACTGCTAAGAGGGGGTGTGAGTGGGGAGTTTGTCTTTAAATGTCGACTGCTAAGAGGGGTGTGTGTGTGGGGAGCATGAAGGATGTGGGTGGGTTTGTGGGGTATGGGGGATGTGGGGAGTTTGTCTGTAAATGTCGACCTGCTAAGGGGGTGGGTGTATGTGGGGAGTATGAAGGATGTGGGTGGGTTCGTGGGTAGGAGGGATGTGCCTGACGGGCGGAGATAAGTACGCGGGACCTAGTCGGGGTCATCGCCGGGTCGTGGGGCAGGCGAAGAGGAGGGCCCCGCCCGTATGTTTGTTTGTCTTTAAATGTCGCCAAAGCTCCGCATGCAGGGGTTAGTTTTGTGGAGCTCTCCAGCGCGCACTTCACCAGGTTGACTTCACTTCACCAGAATTTCTGCCCCTTCGTGTTCACGTTCACATTCACTCACGATGTGACGGGCTGACCCTCGTCTGATGAGCGAAATGGAGCCGCGCAAGCTGGATTCGAACTAGAGGTGAACAATAATGTTGATGATGAGGAGGAAAGGCGGAAGAGAATGAGGAGCACAAGAACGAGCCGATGTCGATGCTAACGTCGAAGATGCCCGGCAAAAATGGACGATCAACCAGGAAACAACTTGGTCGGCGCGGTCGAGAAGAACGAGCTGCCCTGCTCACGAACAAAAATTTAATTGCGGCGGTCCGGATCAAGCACAGCGACCTCGCCAAAACCGAGTTCAAGAACGCCGGGAGCACTATCCCTGAAGTGTTTTCGGATATGGAGGCTGATGAGGAAGAACAAGTCGTAGATACCAAGGTCTTTCACATCGCCGAAGGTAAGAAATACAGAGTACCACCCACTGCTGTTGACCTCGTCCTTCGCCGTGACGCACGAATGAGCCTTAGAGCACCAGACCCAGGCAAACGCGGGCGGGGGGCACGGAACCGACGGGCCGCGGCAGGGTACGGCACGGGCACTCAAAGAAAAATAAAAAAGAAACGGTGGCGTTCACTTCACCAAGGTTCCACGATCGCCACGACAGTGTTCACTTTAAATCACCAGACTTTTTGTGTGGTGGTTTACATTCACTAGGAGGGTTTAGTGACTTGAGAAACCTGAAGCTGTGGCATAAACTACGCGTCCGTAACAACGCGTGTTGCCGCGTGTTTTTTTCATAGTATTCGTGGTTCTTTTCAGCTCGAAGAGCACCATCACCATCTTCTTGTCGCCAAAGCCAGGCACTCGTAGCGCCTTCTGCTCAGAAGCTTCTACTACCTTTATAACTCTGAAATGGCTGGCAATATATCGTGGCTCGTACGACGACTGGTTCGTTGAGAAGGTTGGGACTTCGAACCGACGCCGGAGAAGTTAAAAATCTCCTCCATGCTGCCGGTACGTCGTCGCCCGTACGAACTTTGCGACATTGGTGATGACAACGACATCGGACCATTCGAGGACAGCGATGGTTTGCCGATGTCGATGGGTCGATGATTTCTACAATTTGCGTGTCTACAAAAGAGGAATGCACTCTCTTTTGCGAGAACTTCTGTAGTTTAAATCCGTGACACACTTGACGCCCCAGCTTGCGCGCAGTGCCCACGTCGCGGGCCTCGAGCTCTCGAAAGACTTTTCTTCTGGTATCTTGAGAAAGACTGCGAGTATCCAGCGGCAGTATCGCAAGGACGCACGCGTGTGGTCTTCGACCCGAACTGCTGGGATCCCGTGCACCAGGCACCTTAGCACACGCAGACAGCACTAGTCCTCATTCCAGACCGTCAGGTCATCAACTTGTCACCTTCCTTGTCACACAACAGGCGTTGTGTGTAAAGCCAGTTGCGAGGTTTGTGCTTCCGACGTCGTCGGGCATTGGCTTCGGCGGTACAGCGAGTCGCGTGGTGGTGCTCGAGGCGAAAAGTCTTCGCCCGCTCAGTACCTCTCGGTCAAACGCGAAAAGTCAGTCTGGATTCGACCGATAACGACGCTACTCGTCGAAGGAAGGAAGGAAGGACACACAGCTTCTTCTTTTTGGCTTCTTTTTTGAATAAAAGTTCAAGAGGTTGTTGTGCCACACCACAAAATTACATTGCCGAAGAAAAAGAGAATAGACAGAGAGAGGAAAGGGCTGATGGTGTTAGGGTTAGGGGCGCTTTGACTTGCTGCCGCAGCGTTTCAGGACAAGGGAGCGGACACAGAGGAGGAGGAGGAGCGGGGAAGCGCAGAAGAAGAAAGAGACGGCCTGCACGACGACGATGAACCTCTGCATCAGCACGGTGTCGTTGGCGTGCGGATACGGCACCCTGACGCAAGAATGTCGGCACAGGGCTGCTCGAATTCCGGCGCTAGAAATTCGCAGAGCGGTTTCCAGCCGTGTTTGGCTTCGTGGATTAGTAGCTTGTCCGGTGGCACCGTGGCGCGCACCTTGTCGATCCACGAATCGTGGGCTGCAGCCAGATCCTTTTGCAGCGGGAGGCCCCCGACAGGCGGTGCTCCGAGGAGTTCCCAACCATAGTTAATAACGCCGACGTCGAAGACTTTGCCTTCGAAGAAGCTCCACGGGGGGTAGCGCATCAAGGGCACGAACCGTGCGATGGTGCTCAAGACCGACGTCGCCCAGACCTCGCCGCTCGAGCGCACGCTCAGCACGACCTTGGCTGACGGGTACAGGTCGAGGAGTTCCTTATAGACCATACACGCCGGAAATCGGTGGTAGCGTTGAAGCCGTGCGACGAAAGCCCGCGTGCGATGCCCTCGATTGCGCGCGCGCTCTCTTCGGGTGACGTGGAACGCGACCACGCCCGCCACAGAGGCCAGTGCTGGTTGCTGATGTTTTCGCGCATATGATAAACTTTGAGACCAAGCGATTCCAGTGCCAGCTTGAGCGAGGACGTGCCAGTGCGGCCGAGGCCGGCCCCGATCACGTGGAGCTCCGAGGCCGCGGGAGCCACCTGCGCCTTGCCAAACATACCCTTCGCGACGACCGCGGCGTTCTGGGCCAATCCCGGCGGACCCATAGTTTGTTTTGTGGCGACGCGCCTCACCACACTTACCCCGGGTAGTATTGGAATGCCGCACCTTTGTCAATAGGGTCGGATAAGAAAACGAGACTAGCCCGCGCCGCAACGACGGGTCCTACAACGCGTGGGCTTTTTCCTTTTTGCGTGAGGGGACGAAAGGATGCCGACTTCACTATGGGGACTAGTTCCATCGCGACGATCTCGCGGCGTGGCGGCACATACTGCTTGAGTACAAATGAACATAGCTCAGCGATCCGTTGAGTATGTCTTAGTACAAACTGAAACATAGTTAACGGCTCGTACGAACTTTCTTATCCGACCCTGCCTTTGAGAAAGCCAGCCTCGCCACACGGGCCTTGGACTTTTTTCAACAAACCACCGGCGGGTGGTGACAGATCCTATGGTTCGCCTTCCTGGGACCCTCTCTCATGCATGCCGCCGCTTAACTCATCTTCCGACATCCTTCTTAACCTCTTCTGGCCGGCGGTGCTTTAGACCCTCACGGTCGCCTTGTGTGTGATGAACGCCCACTCCTCTTTCTACAAATCGAGTCGGCCTAGCGCACTTTTCGAACAGATTCCACAATCTCGAGCGCACGAACGTCGATTTCTTTGCATGATAGGACACGCGACCTGATCGATCTCATGCATCCCTACACTCGCCCGCGTTGGCAGCATCTGAGGAGAGTGTTGTTCGCGACGATTCCAACCAGCCGCTCGCCAATCTCGTTGGTGTACGGGTCGTCGACCTCAAACTAGTGATCGATCGACTACCCTCTCTCTCTCCACGCCTCAAACTACGCTCACCAAGGGCTCGGTCATCTTTGCAAACAAGAGGCGACAAATGGGAAGCGACCCGTTGCTTCCCACTGATCGCCACGTCGCTTGGGAAGTGTGGTCCTTGACTTTCCTCGATTCGCAACGAACGCGGGATCTCGAGACATTCTTCTCGCAGCAGCGAACTCAACGGACGCCGCGCTGTCTCGAGATCCTTGTGCAACAATATTCGCTCGCGACTCTGGCGGTACAGTTCTCCCTGCGTGGTCGCCGCCGGCAGTGACTTGCTTGTACAATTGCGAGCTCCCTAGAGTCGAGTCGAGTCGAGTCGAGTCATTCATTCAAACGACGACGTCCATTGAATGGCTCTAACATCAGCGGCATCCGCATCCGCACGCACCTCTTTCTTTGCAGGCCGAAAAAACTTGTATAACCCTAATCCTCAACCGTTGTTGCAATCCTGAAACCCTGCTACGTGTCCAATAATTCTCTCAAGAGCCGAGGCCGCAGTGCGTCGCCCAGAGTGCCCGAGGCGTAACCCGACAAACTCTCCTTCGTTATCGATTTCGCGGCCGTAGAGACGCTTTTAGGTGCAGCGGATCGGTTCTGGTTTTTTCGCCTGCAACGAGCTTTCGTTGGAACGGAGGATGAGTTTGCGGCCGATTTATCTGAGGATTTGCTCCGGCAATATCGAGGTACTGTCATATTGCTGTGGGGTGAGCCGCGACACCTTGCTCCAAGCGGCCCTGTTTCCAAGCTCCATTTTCAAAGCTTCCAACGATGATGCCGGCGTCTTCCGCGCGCGCGGTCGAATAGTCAAAATTCAGGCATCATCAACAAGTTCTACCTGGAGGCAAGTCGTCGATGTCGTCATCGAGGAGTTCCCACCGGAGCTCCAAGACCAGTCTGGAAATCTCGTGGGCGTCTTTATTATGGGGCGGAGCTGCCGATGGTGAACTGTGTCGAGCTCGACAGTCTCGAGGCGGCCGGAAGCGCGCGTACCGCCACCCCTCGTCCCGACAAGGCAACGAGCTTGAGGTCAAGCGGGCCAAGGCCGTGAGACAGCCGCCGAGCCATCAGGATATGTTTCGCGCATGGCACATATGGATATGCGACCCCTCCAAGTCAACTCAACAACCCCACAGAGCTCCTCGAGTGGTTCGCCCAGTGGTTCGCCCAGTGGTTCGGCCGCGACGCAGTCCGAAAGGTCGCGCGCGTCATCGACGCTGCGGTGGTCATGGATCCCTGAGTCTCCGACTCGACACTTATTTTCCGATCTCCGATACATCATATGCGTCATCGCCCGCACCACCATATCGATGATGCCTGCACTTGTGCGTGCGTCCTATAGGAGGAAGAAAGGTGGTCATTTTCTCTTTCTATAGGAGGACGCTTTTAAAAACAAAAAATACGGAAGAGAAGACGTGACGCGCACATTATTGAACTTCCCAATGCGTGCGTGCGTGCGTGCGTGCGTGCGTTTAGTATCAAAAAGAACAACAACATACTGATGATGAGCTGGCGACGACGGTTTCGCGCCGCACGCATTACGACGAATCACCCGAAAAATGATTATTTCTGTCTTCGATCGAGAGGGCTAGTTTTTGAACCAAAATGAATGAATGAGCAGTAAGCAGCGCATACAAGTGTCGGTATGTGTCTGCTGGAGCCCAGCAAACGCAAAGACAACCAACCGTGTAGGTGCGCGTGCGGCCGGCGCGGCCGGATGAGAAAGGTGAGGCATGGGGCGTGGAGGGGTCGCGGATCACGGGACCGAAGCGAACGTTCAGCTTGGATCGCATATTCGATGCGACGTGCGGAAACGAAACCGTTTACGAATCGGTGGCGCGGAGTATTGTGGTGGACGCGATGCGCGGGTACCACGGCGCGGTTGTCGCGTACGGCCAGACAGCAACGGGGAAGACGCACACGATGCAGGGCACGCCGCAGGAGCCGGGGCTGATTCCTCTGGCCGTCGAAGAGTGTTTCGAATACATCGAACTCGAAGAAACGGAGTGCGTTTACGCGCTCCGCGTTTCGTATCTGGAAGTGTATAACGAAACAGTGCGCGATCTGTTGAGCGACCGGACGCCGCGCTTTGTCGATGATCGCATCGAGAACGTCACCGAAGAATCTGTGGCGTCGATCGGCGACGTGTACGCGGTGATCGTGAGAGGCGAGCAGCGGAGGCACGTCGGAAGTACGGACGCGAACGCGCGGAGCTCGAGGTCGCATGCGATCTTGCGACTTTCGATCGAGTCCAAGGCCTCCACGACGCTGACGGCAACCTTGTCCTTCGTCGACCTCGCGGGCTCGGAGAAAGCGGGGGGGTCCGCCGCCCGAAGCCGCGAAGGGAAGTACATAAACAAATCCCTGCACGCGCTCGCGCTCGTGGTCGCGAAACTCGCCGACGGGCACGCGCACATTCCCTACCGCGACTCGAAGCTCACCCGCCTGCTGCAGCCCGCGTTGGGCGGAAACGCGAGAGTCGCGGTCGTCTGCACGGTCGCTTTAGCTCCCGAAGCCGCCGAAGAAACGGCGGCGACGCTAATGTTCGCGTCGCGAGCCAAGAAGGTCGTGCAGACGGCGCGCAAGAATTCGGTGGTCGACGCCGAGTCCCAGATCGCGTCGTACAGGGCGCAAGTCGACGACCTCAAGGGTCAACTCAAAGCGGCGAGAGAGCAGCCGGCGTCGTTGGGCGCCGACGAACGCGCCGCGCTCGCGGCAGCTCTCGACCAATTAGAGAGGCTCATCTTGCGATCGGGTCGCCCGGTGTCGCCGAAGCGCGACGAGCGCTTTTTCGCCGTCGGCCGCCGCCGCGAACGCTCGCGCACTCTTCCGCCCGTCAAAGACTCTTCTTCTGGCGAAGAGGAAATCGCCGTCGAGCAGCCCCTCCTCCGCATCAAAGCCGCGATCGAACGCGCCCTCGGCGGCTCCTCCTCCTCCTCCTCGTCGGACACCCCTCTCCTCGCCGACGACACCGCCTTCGTCCTCCAGCAGCTCGACAAGGTCGAGGCGGAAAATAGGAACCTCAAGACCCAAGTTTCCCACCTCACATCTCTCCTCCACGCCCGCGAGGCCGAGCTCCGCAAAATCAAGGGGGGGGGCGACGAGACCTTCTAATTTCTGGTACTCTTAGGACCCCCCCCCCTCTAGGATGATGATGATGATGATGGCGTATAGCTGCTGGCGGGCGGGCGGGCGAGCGAGCGAGCGACTCAGGTAGTGTGAGACGTTCTTTCCTTGTAGTCTGTCGCACCACGAGATTCTTTCTTCTCAAGACTTTTCGGCGCGCAATCAACGTCGACTGGTCACTGACCGAACGATGAAGATGCCATGCAGATTTTTGTGATGATGCGCAGTCTTATCGTCGACGACGAGCAAATGACGGAATGCGGACGGCAGAACACGAGAGGTGGGCGACGGGAGGACTGCGGCTACCGTACCGTAGCGTGCGGCAGGTTCTTTTCTTAAGCGCGGTCTTTTTTTTGCGTCGACTTAATCACTGCACGTCGAGATGTCTTGCGATGTGGTTGCAAGAGGATTGGAGGAGAACCCTGACGCCATCGTCAAGAAGCTGCCACTCGACCCCGACTTGGCGGAGCACGTTGTTGCAAGGAGGCCTTCGGATCTTCGCGGACCCGTCGACTGACTACTCAGGCCGGTTGTAGACCGCCACTACTGGTTCGGCAGCACCGACTCGATCGACGGTCTACTAAAGACGTGCCGATCAGTCCCTGCACACCGAGTCGGGAAGGCCTGGTACTTGAGGACGACGGCAGAGTTCACTACTACACGTCCTGGGTAAGCGTCGAACTTGAGCAGGCTGCCATCACAGTACACAGATGGCTGCTACCCACAGCCTGTTTCTGCGCTCGCAACAATCGACGCTTACCTCATTAGTGCTAATTCTCGCGCGCTTGCCGCCGCATTGACTGAAGACAGATAGTGCGCAAGCTATAGATAGGGCACGAGAGAGCGAGGTACGAGTCAGCCCATCAGCGTCGAGACGAGGACGAACGACGAGGACGAACGACGAGGACGAACGACGAGGACGAACGACGAGGACGAACGACGAGGACGAACGACGAGGACGAACGACGAGGACGAACGACGAGGACGAACGACGAGGACGAACGACGAGGACGAACGACGAGGACGAACTTCCTTCTTCTTTCTTTTCGCATTGTACCAAAGCAATAAAATTTCTAGAGCTCGCGCTATAAAATCAGAGCCGCATAATGGAAATAGAAGTAGAACAAGCAAGCTGACAGTGTGTGCGCGCGTAGGGTGGAGGGTGTAAAGCCTCGGGAAAAAACAAACGGACGGACGGACGGACGGACGGACGGACGGACGGGCATCTCTCTCTCTCTCTCTCTCTCTCTCTCTCGAGATAGAGAGGGAGAGAGGGAGATATGATCTGGACATGTGTAGGAAAGGAACACAAGCAGAGGGGGGTCCGGTGATACGAAGGTATTCTTCGGCAATGAGAGGAGGGTCATGCGTCGGGTAGTCATGCGTCGGGAGGTCGTGCGTCGGGTGCGTCGGGTGCGTCGGGTGCGTCGTGATTTAATATGCTGATCCTACGCCATCTGGATGGCCTTTTCCTTCTTGGATTCTTCGGCCGATTTCTCCGACGAGTGCTGACTCTGCGGCGGAAGTTTGGAGGGCGAATCGTAGCGCGCGAGCCAGTCGAAGAGAGAGATCTCGCGGAGCTCGAGGTTTTCTTGGTCTTGGAAGGGCGCGAGGACGTCGTTGTTGAGGGCACAGGACGGGGCGTAAAAGGCGTCGGCCTCAAAGACTTTATCGATTTCGTGTATATAAGAAGGCGGTCGGGACTTGTCGACGTCCGACGCTTCGAGAAGCGGGAGGCGGCCCTTGGCCTTGCCGTGGATATTTTTGTTTTCGTAGCGGTGGCCGCACTTCTGGGCATAATAGACGTCGACGAGCACGACGGGCAACGTCAAGACGAAGTGAATGAAGTTGCCCGAAAAGAGCAAAACCCCAATCTGGAGACAGTGGGCGACCATGACGATGTTGATGGACTGGGAGATGCCGAGGCGCCAGGACTTGCCCGCCGTCTCGAAGGGCATCTTCGACACGGTTGCGAGGTTGAGCTTGAGGGCCGAGGTGGCCAACGAGAGGTAGACCCAGGCGATGCCGGTCGCGTAAGGGGCTAGCGGCGCGTAGACCGCGCCGACAAGAAACACAAAGCTTTCCCAACCAACCCACTGGGCGATCTTGGCCGGAGGCGGCTTGAGGAGTTGGTTTTTTTCGAAATCGGTCTTGCACATCAGGGTCGAGAGGACGCGGTAAACGACGTACGGTACGAAACGGGTCGAGGCGTTGAGAAAAACTGCCATTTTCACGAACGCGAGCATGGCAAAATAGTAGGCCGAGAAGGGCACGTTGGTGGCGATGATCGTGAAGATCCGGAGCGGCCGGCCGCCCATCTCTGTGGCTCCGGTGATGAGCGAGGCTCCTAGGAGAGGCACGACGAAGCCGATCAGCTGCAGAAAAAGCACGAAATCCGCCTGAGTCTTGCGCTCGAGGCTGGATTGATTCCAGCAGTCGTTCTGGGTCTTCGCGTTGATGACGCCCAAGATCGTGCAGACCAGGGACATCATGATCGAGGCGACGAGGGCCGGGACCATGCCGGACACCAACTGCACGATGGTTTTGGCGCCGCCTCCGAGCTGCTTGTCCGCGAGCTTGAGGACGAACTGCGCCACGAACACCAAACCGAGCAAGATCAGGGACCACAAGAGGTAGATGGCGAGCTTGAGCCGCGACCCGACGCCTTCGCGCGCGTCGATGTCGGTCTGGGAGGCGGGCAGCTTCTCGAGGACGGGCCACAAAACGTCGCGCGGTTCGGGGGCCGGCTCGACGACCCACGCGTGCTTGATGCCGAGCGGCGCCGTCGACGCCGCCGTCGCCTTGGCCAACGAGTTCAAAACCACGATCGCCGCGGCGGTCGGGGGGAGTTCTTTATCAGCGACGCGCTCGATGGCGCGCCGCTTTTTATCCAGGGTTTCGTGAGCTTCTCGCTGCGTTTCGGCCACCGACTTTGTCATTTTTGGGATCTTCTTGCTGCCCCCCTCCTCGAGCAAATCAGCTCGCTTCGCAGCGCGGAGTGCCGAAAGGTAAGCGGCGTGGCGCTCGCGGAGTCCCCCGGGCCCACCACCGGTGGCTGCCGCGAGGACCGAGGACGATTCTTCCTCGTCGACGACGTCTTTCGGTTTTGTCGAATAATTTTTCACCGTCTCCACCCGCACGACAGCGCCCTCCCCCAGCGCCGAGTCGAAAATCGTCCGGAGGTCGCACGCCTCGACGCCCGTCAGCACCACGGCGTAGTGGTGCGCAGGAGCTTTGGTAACCTCCTCCAGCATCAGCTCGCACGCTTCCTCGTCGGCTTTGTCGACCGCTTTCAACGTAAAAGAGACCAGATACGCCCCCACGACGGCCGCGATATTGCGCCACCACGAGGACCCCGTCCTCGAGCTCTCGTTGCGCTTGATGATATTAGCATTCTGGAACGTTACGCGGTCGAATCCGCCCTCGGTCGCGCCTCCGGTCGTGTTCAGAGCGAACACCACCGCCACCGCAACCCCTATCAACACCCACATAAACGCCATCCGCGCCCGCATCTGGAGGCGCTTCACCTGGAGGAGGGCCTCGAGCCCGCCGCCATCTCTCACGTCCTCATCCCCGAGGCTCCGGACAGCCCGTACGAACTCGAAAACGCTCTTCGCCTGACCAACCCTGCTCTCGGGTTTGAGGGGGGCGAGGACCTTGGGCTTCCCGACCACGGCGCACGCGGCGAGGAACAGGAACATCACGAAGTTCGCCAGCAGCGGCACGGCCACCGACAGGAACTGGAGCACGCTGCCCGGGACGCCAGCCATGACTTCTCCTTTGCCTTTCTTCTTCTTCTTCTTCTTGACACCACTACTAGTAATACAACCTAACGGCAGCTTCTTTTTTTTTAATTTAACTTCCGAGGAACTTCGTAGAACTTATTGTATCGATTCATTTTCTCTTTTTCGCCCACCACACCACACCACGTCATAAACCTTCCTTCAACACACCTGCAACGCTTAACAACAACAACAACAACAACCTCCTTTCTTGCCCGTCTGCCGCCCGTCGAAAAACAACACCACCACCACCTTCGCGCGGCCTGGTATCATCATCAACATCTTCCTTGCGCCGCCGCCGCCGGCAATTTTTCTTTCTTTTTTCGAGATGATGGGCGGGGATGGGTGAATGGATAACGCCATCATCGCCAGCCGTTTAATAATATCTCTTGCCTCTTCAACGCCACTTCCCACAAAACCTCCTTCCTCTCTATTGTGGTTTTATCCTGAACCACACTCAGCTGCACAGAGAACGTGCCGTTTCTGTGCCCAAAGCCACAGACCAAAAACTCTCTGTTTCAGCACACCAAACCAACCAACATCTGTTCGCCGCCTTTCACTACTGCCAGACTGCATACGGTGTCTCGTCCACAGGCGGCAGCACCACACGCAGTGCTGCGCCACCACCCATCGGGCCCCAGACGCGCACTGTGTTGTCGAATCGAAAGAGCACCTCGCCAGCAGCAACGCTCTGTTCTCGGAAAACCACCACGCCTTTAATTTTGTGTGGCCCTCCAGTTTGCGAATCTCTCGGCCCGCTTTTGCGTCCCAGACGAGGACCGTCTCGTCGTAAGCGAGCAGCGATGTATACCTCATCGTTCACCTCGAACGCCGTTACGCCCCCAACTTTTTTTGGCCCTCGAATTTGTGGAGTTGGCGGCCGATGGTCGGGTCCCACGCGCGCACTGTCTTGTCGTGAGAGCACCTCATCAGCTGCGTCTGACCCGTCGCATGCTCGAAATGCCACCATGCTAGTCACATTTCTATGATGTCTCGCGACCGCGCAAAGCTCGCAACCAGCCTTTGGGTCCCACGCGCGCACTTTTTTGTCACCAGAGCAGCTCGCCAGGTCGCCGTCTCTCGTGATGAACGCCACGACACTATTCCCATCGGTGCGTCCCGCCTCCAATACGCGGAGTTGTCGGCACGTAATTTTGTTCCGTATCGCCCCGTTTCGTCCTATCATCGGAGCAGCGAGTCGCGAGGCACACGACGCCCTTCATCATCTTCGTGGCGAGTTCTGGGATTCCAGGCACGCAGAGTCGTGTCCACAGAGCAGCTCGCCAGCCGCGGCGCGCCGTTTCTCGTCGGTTGAATGCTGCCAAGCCCTTCACCGACAACTTATGGGGGTCTCGAGCTCGGGGCGTTCGCCGCTCACATCCAGCTCCCAAACACGCACCGTTCCGCCGGTGAAGCATCCTGCCAGCCGCAGCGCTCCGTCCATACCGTGCACGATGCATCTGTGGCCTTCGAACTTGCGGAGTTGACAACCATTTGATGGGTTGTTCCAGACGCGCACCGTTGTGTCGTGAGAGCAGCTCGCCAGCAGCAGCCAAGTCCCGTTGCTCATCGTAAAAGCTACCACGCCTCTCACAAAATCATTGTGGCCCTCGAGGTTGCGGATGTCGCGGCGGCCTGTGGTCAGGTTCCAGACGCGCACCGTCGTGTCAACAGAACAGCTCGCGAGGCACACGTCTTCATTCATCTTTAAAGCAGCAGTGTGTCAAACACTGTACTCTCGTAGCCTATGAGTTTGTGGCGCTGGTGGCCTTTGGTCTGGTATCACGCGCGAACTGTCCTGTCATCAAACCAGCTCGCCAACAACCATTCTTTCCCGTCGCTCGCCTCGAATCCCACCACACTCCGAATCCTCGTGCCCATCTAACTTGCGAACTTCGCAGCCTGTGCTTAGATCCCACAAGCGCACGGTCCTGTCGGAAGAACAGCTCGCGAGGCATGTCGTGCCGCTCGTGTCGAATGCCGTCGCGCCAAGCACCGACTTTTGTGGCCCGAAAATTATCGAAGCCGACACACGGGCCCCAGACGCGCACCGTCCTGTCGCTTGAGCAACTCGCCAACAAGAGAGTGCCGTCATTCGCATCAAAAAAAAAAACCACCACCACACCGTGCACCCATTCGTCATGCCCTTCAAGTTTCGCGGAACTCGCGACTCGTCGTTACGTCCCAGACGCGCACCGTCTTGTCATCAGCACAGCTCGCAAGCCGTGCCTCACCTTCAGTGGTCTTCTTGAACGCCGTCACATCAAGCACGAAATGCCCGTGGCCCCATTCAGGCGCTGACACAGGTCTTCGGCGAGAACCGTCGATCATCCGAAACTTCGTACGTGGTGAAAGGACTAAGGGGCTGTGCACCACAAGCTTTCGACGCCTTCCCAGAAGAAGGAACTTTGATTGCGTCCTCGGCGATGAGGTCGGCCATCTGCCCTGCCTCAACTCGCAAAGTCACGAAGCGTAGCGAGCACGGCAGCTCGAGGGCGACATTGTGTAACCTCGCTGAGCTGAGGCGGGTTATAGACCAACGTGAATGGAATTGGCGCGTGGAGCCAAGAGCTCGCACGACGGGACGTCGAATGAAAGCTGTGGTACTACCTCGTCACAAGTCACGATTGCCGCATGTTCATCGCTTTCATCATCACCGGTTTTTTTTCGCGAGTTCTGGAAGGAGATTGGCTAAGCACGCGACGGCCGCACGTCGGCGAGCAGCGACGCGATCAATGAAATAGTCTTCCTCGTTGCTGCTGCGGTCGTTGTATGGACACTCGCCCGTGAGCCAGTCAGCGATGGACTTGTGGCGGATGTGAACGCACCCGTCGTCCCCTACGGGAAAGAGACAAGAAATAAATACCGGGAGCATTGGCGGTAGCGGTGTTGATGGAGGGCTTAGGTGGCGCTCGGCCCCGATAATCGGAGCGACGATAGTTCGGAGAAACAGACGAACATCGGCGTCGCACTTCTCAGCATTCTGCTCGGCGTCCATTACTGTAGGCCCGAGCGCGCTCAGTTTGGTTTTCGCTGCGAGCTCGGGTCGCGAGGTGACGAGAACCGCGACCCACGGCGGGAGCTCGGGGAAGGAAGTCGCGCGCGATGAGATCGAGGAGGTCGTTCGTTCTTAGTCGCGCGCTCGGCCTCGGCGCGTCGATCACGACGAGCAGACCTCCGTCTGTGGGACGCTCGATGGTAGCGAGCGGCTCGAGTAGCAGGCGTGCGTGACGTCGTTCAAATCGCAACTTCCGGCCCTGAGCACCTTTTCGAGCTTTTTTTTGCGGTATATGCCGGCAGCAATTTTTGTGCGCCGCAAAAGCGACTGAAGCGATTGATTGCGCGGCATGGTGATGGTCTCGCTTCGTTCTTGTAGCGAAGCAGGTGGAGAGCGATTTGAACGCGGGGCAACGCACAAAACCGTTCGCAGACAATCGCCGTCTTGCCGAAGCCGGGTCCGGCGAGCGATGATGAACAAAATGCCGTTCTCTCTCCCCAGTAAGTGTAAGTGTGCCTGCCCCCCAAAAATGTCTGAAAAGATCCGTTGCGCGAGTTTTCGATCCTAAGCCTACACGTTGAATCGAGGAGGATCTTGAGTAGTGATGAAGTTGTTGTTTGTGCTGTTGTTGGCCGTCGCCGTTTTGGGCAAGTTGTCGCCGACGCCCAAGACGGCGCTGAGGGCTCGCGGTGGATCGCTGTGGACGGACTACCAGAAGGCGTTGGAGACGAAGCCCGTGCTGACGAAAGCGACGACGTCGTTGGTGGGGTTCGCGTTGAGCGACGCCCTGACGCAGCTCTTTATCGAAAACGTGAAGACTTTTGATGTGAAGCGTTTGGTAAAGATGGCGTCCTTCGGGTTTCTGATCCACGGAACCACCGGACATTATTTTTACAATTTTCTCGATTCTGTGATGGCTGGGGCTACCCCTCTATTCGTCGCCGCGAAAGTTGCCATCGATCAGACGTTGTGGGCGCCTATTTTCATGGTCATGTTTTTTACATACATGTGCGTCTTCGACGGCACGCCGGACCAGATTCTCCCCAAGATCAAGCAGGATATCTTCACCGCCGTCAAGGGGTCCTGGGGGACCTGGGTCCCGGCCCACACCATCAACTTCGCCTTCATCCCACCCTCCCAGCGCCTCCTCTATATCAACACCATCCAGATCTTCTTCAACATGTTTATGTCGGTCATCGGCAACAAGAAAACAAATTAATTTTCTCCTACTACTACTTGAAGAGCAGCAATATGGCTAAAAGGACACATGGAACCAGGAGCCACCACGGCTTTTTTGGCGGCGTTTTGTTTCCGATGGCACGGGGTCGATGGCCTGGAGCTCCTTGGCCTCGTGTTCGTCCAAAACTCGCGCCATCGCGGGGTCTTTGTCGATGATTTCCCGGTACATGTGCCGTTTCAAGCGGAGCTTCCCAAAGGTCTGGCGCGCGTAGGCCTCCCGCAGCGCCACGGCGCGGTCGTTCGTGGGGGTACAAACGGCCTCGAAGAGTCCCAACGCGCCGTAGCGCCGGCACGCTTCCGCCGTATTAACCGCTTCCAACGCGAGCCCCAGGCGGTCGTCGCGCTGCTCGAACCGCTCCTGCGCCAGCGCGCACAGGGGCTCGGGGTCTATCTTCGGCACCATCTCAATAATTTGCGGATGACGGTTTATGTTGCACGGCTGGCCCTCGTCGTGCTTCTGGACGGCAACGAACATCGCCAACAGCGCCGCGTCCTCGCACTTCAACAATCCCTCCACTTCCGCGCGCAGCGCCTCGCGGGACGGGTCGAGCCCCGTCGTCGTCGCCGCCGCGGGCTCATCCTCCTCGTCGACAGCCACGCCGTCCCACTTCGAGTAGTCGATCGGCATGCGATGCGATAAGGGGAAGGATTGATGTCATGAGCTGGGGTTCTGACGTCAATCTTTCTCTGGTGCTCGCGCTTTTTCTAAGACCGCCCAACGCCTGCTACTCGAGCTGGACGAGAAAGAGGACAAGATTGTTGCTGCCCAGCGAAAGGATATCTGTCGCCCGCAGGTTGTTCGACTCGTGTGGCGAAACCCCGAGTCGATCATTTTCGCCCAAATGTACCACGGCGCCTTCGCGCGGCCGGCACCGAAAAAAAACGGACGAGCAAAAAGCGCAGGAGTCCGCCGAGGTGAAGCGAGTCTTCGAGCGGCCGAAGAGCGACCTCGCCTCGGAGAAGTTTTTCGAAATGAATGCCATCGCAACGCAGTACCGAGATCAAATCTAAGGGACGTTCCAAGCTTCGCAAGAGGCGCAGTTCGCGAGGGCACCCTCCGGCACGCCATGATCAAGGCCTTCTTCGATCTTCAACCCCCACCGAGGAGTCGAAGAAGAACCAGGGAGGCAGGCCGCAGACGTATCATAATAAGTAAAGGGTCTAGTTGGTTTAACCGCCCTGTTTTCTTTTCTACAACGCAGGGTGTGCACATATGGTGTGGTGGCTGAGCGACCGCCAGAAACGCGAAGAAAAAGTTCTTGCTTGCGGCCGAGGTTTCTTTCTTCCACGCTCTCTGGCTCGAGGGTCAAACAACGCACGTCACCCGAATGCGGGGGGGTCTCTCCGACTGAGTTTGGGGTGTTTGGAGAAACGTATTGGTTTGGGGGGGTCGGCATCGCTCGGCGGTAGTGCAAGACCGAGGACACCTGTGCACGCCGGGCGCAAGCGCCGCGGTGAGTACGAGGCTCACAAATTCAGTTAACCATTTCTATGGCAGTGCCATAGATATCAACGGTTAAGCTGATAAGAACAGATACTACACTTGATCTTAGCCAAGAGGCCGAGAAAGGATGCCCTGTGCAACGCACGTGCGCGCGTGCGCGGAGGGAGTGGACCTTCCAGAATATATTTTCTAGTGTCGAACCACATTTTTTTTTGTTGTGAATTAAAAAAGAATCGTACCCCGAATAAAGGGTAAGGGTGGTCTGAAGTGTATCATGAGCAGCAATCCTCCTCCTCCTCCTCCTCCTCCTCCGCAGGTGTGTCGCCAATGCCTTCGGAGGTTCCGTCCCGGGATATGTGCAGGTACCACCCTGGTCTGTTTGTGTGCCGGTACCACCCAAACTGCGCGAGCGCATCGGGGACGGCTTGGGGTACTACGGCGACGGACCGAAGAACGACGGTTGGCCAGCGAAATTTTGGGATTGCTGCGGAGCCGAAAACGAGGGGCAGGAAGGCTGCGCGCAGCGGCCACATCTCTCCTTCGACGACGACGACGATACAGAAGACGACGATCTGTACGTTGTGTGAGGTAGCGGCACTCAAGATCACAGCCACCTACCACGTCAATATTATTATTATTAAGAGGAAGAAGAAGGAGGAAAATGGTGAATATGCAGATTATGATTTATTTTCGCGGCGGCGGCGACGCAGCAATCGCCTCCAAAGCGAGGGACGCGGCGAGGTTGCGGGTGTCATCTTGGAGGCGGGATCGGACGAAGGCAATGCGGGCTTCGGTGGAGTCGAAGTCGATGAGGCGCTGGCGCTCTGCCGCGCGGTCGAGCCCGAGGAGCGCGTCGAGTGCGAAGGAGAGGCGGAGGAGGCGGCGGTGGGGGGGGATTCCTCTATACCGAAGCCTCAGAAGCGCGTCCGGAAGCTCGAAAGCTCCGACGTCCGCGACTTTTTGATCAAACCCACGAGCTGGTCGACGTCGGCCCACACCTCCTTTTCGAGCACCGTGAGGAGATGGCGATCTTCGGGGGGTGATTGGGTACGGACGGTGCCCGTAAGCCACGCCGGATCGACGTCGTCTAACGGATCGTCCACCAGCGCCAACTCCCTCGCCGCTCCAAAGGCCTCGGCGGGCGTCGCGTGCTCTGCGAGCTCCTCCTGATCCAGAAACGGTTCGCACCGCACGCCGCGACGCAGGCTTCCGCGTCGCGCGGGTTCGGCGAGTTTTACTCTGTGTTTCGCGTGGACGAGAGCGAACATTTCTGTCGCGTAGCTCCGACACTCCAGCACTTCCACGACCGTCCCGATCGTGGCTCCTTCGAGGCAATGGACGTACTCTCTCTGGTCTCCAAGTAGCTCCGTGAAGACGAAGGTGAGTGCTGGTTCGTGGACGCGCAAAATCTCGCGAACTCCGGGGTAATAGGTCCACCCCGCGGCCACGAGCGGGTAGCCCTCCACCTCGCTCGGGGTCTGCCGGATCAACGCGTCGAGCTGCGACCGCACATCCCGCATCGCCACGAGGCGCGGCGGCGGCGGCCGCCGCCAAACAGTTGTCGTCACCAAAAACGCCGCCGCCAACATTCCAGAAGAAGAGGAAAAATATCAACGGAACTTTAATTTACAAAAAAAAACTTAATTATTATTATTAAGAGGTTTGGTGTACAGAAAAAGTCAGGACCTCTTGTCGTCTTCTTCGCTAAGGCGGGTGTCGGTGGTCTGATCGATGAACTTGTCTGCGCGCTCCTTCTCTTTCCGGAGGCGCCGCTCGCATCAGAAGAACTTGCCGATGCGTGAAGGTGACGAGCCGCGTGGCGAGGAAGACGAAGAGACCCTGCATCATCGCACCCGTGAGTCAGGTTGTTGTTTTTTTGGGAGGGAGGTTTTGTTTTCTACCGAACACGCGATCGTCGCGAGCGCGAGCATGCCCATGTTCCAGGCCGAGGTGCTGTTGGCTTTGACGCGCGTGACGATGAAAAAGGTTGCGAGGGGGCGAGCATGATAACCTGGTCGCGAATCAAGGTGAAAAACGAAACCGTGGCCTCGACGACGACGAAGACGCGGACCGCGGGCAGCGGCCCGTCGGAAAGGACGGTCCGTCGTGTTTTGTGCAAATCCGTCGTCTTCGTGGTCCCGATACTATCTCGTTATCGAAGCTTCGAACCAAGGCGTCAAAAGACGTGGGCTGGTTCTTCGACGCGCTGTTTCTGTTGGGGATGCTTTACTGTCTCGTGAACCCGACGGTGATATTCGTGATATACGTCGTCATGCGGAGCTCATCAAGAGAAGCTCGCGCACAACCCCAAGCTGAACAGAGCCCATTACGCGTTTTCTACCCAGCTGCCCGAAGACGCGTTTCGACTTCCTGCTCGAACTGAAACCCGACTTCAAACCCTTGGTGTCGCGCCTCGTCTCGGACGAGCTCGCTCTCCACCTCAAATCGATGACGAAAACCGAACTCACCCCCGAAGTGCTCGGGGAGATCAACGTCGACATGCGCTGGAAGACGCTCGCGATGGTAAGGAGGATTTGTCCATTAATACGACGGGTTTGCAGGTCTCCGCCGGGCTCTTCCTGTCTGCCGGCTTTCTGCGCCTTCCCGAGATCGTCAGGACACGGTCTTTGGCGAGGTCGGGTTTGTTTTTCTGACGTTGATTCGCGACCAGGTTATCATGCTCGCCCCCTCGCAACCTTTTTCATCGTCACGCGCGTCAAAGCCAGCAGCACCTCGGCCTGGAACATGGGCATGCTCGCGCTCGCGACGATCGCGTGTTCGGTAGAAAACAAACCTCCCTCCCAAAAAAACAACAACCTGACTCACGGGTGCGATGATGCAGGGTCTCTTCGTCTTCCTCGCCACGCGGCTCGTCACCTTCACGCATCGGCAAGTTCTTCTGATGCGAGAGCGGCGCCTCCGAAGAAGGAGCGCGCAGACAAGTTCATCGATCAGACCACCGACACCCGCCTTAGCGAAGAAGACGACAAGAGGTCCTGACTTTTCTGTACACCAAACATGTAATAATAAGTTTTGTAAATTCCGTTGATATTTTCCTCTTCTTCTGGCGGCGGCGTTTTTGTGACGACAACTGACCGCCGCGTGAAGCTGCGAATGCAAGCTTCGTTGCGGAACCCGATCCCGCGGGCGACTACGTGACAAGATTGCGTCCACGAACCAGCACTCACCTTTCTTCACGGCTGCGAGACAAGAAGTACGTCCATTGCAAGCCACGATCGGGACGGTCGTGGAAGTGCAAGTGTCGGAGCTACGCGATTGTCAACTCTCGTCCGCGAACACAGAGTAAAACTCGCCGAACCCGCGACGCGGAAGCCTGCGCGGCGTGCGGCGAAACCGTTTCTGGATCGAGCTCGCAGCACGCGACGCCGCAGGCGGCGATTGTGGTGGAATCCAGACGACGTCGATCGGCCGGCTTACGGGCACCGTCCGTACCCGAAGATCATCTCCTCACGGTGCTCGAAAAGAGGTGTGGGCCGACGACTCGTGGGTTTGACGACGTCAGGAGCTGGCTTTCAGACGCGCTTCTGAGGCTTCGGTATGCGTCCCCCGCCGCCTCCGCCGCACACGCTCCTCGGTCGACCGCGACATCGACTTCGACTCCACCGAAGCCGCATTGCTCGTCCAGACCCACAACATAAAATCTACTTTGAGGCGATTGCTGCGTCGCCGCCGCCGCGATAAATCATAATCTGTATTCACCATTTTCCTCCTCTTCTTCCTCTTAATAATAATAATATTGACGTGGTAGGTGGCTGTGATCTTGAGTGCCTCACACAACGTACAGATCGTCGTCTTCTGTATCGTCGTCGTCGTCGAAGGAGAGGTGGCCGCCGCGGCCTTCCTGCCCCTCGGCTTTCCGGCAATCTGGCCCAACCTGTCGTTCTTCGGTCCGTCGCCGTAGTACCCCAACCGTCCCCCGATGCGCTTTCGCGCCGGCACACAAACAGACCAGGGTGGTCTACATCCAGGACGGAACCTCCGAAGGCATTGGCGACACAGGAGGAGGAGGAAGGAGGAGGATTGCTGCTCATGCACTTCAGACGCCCCCTGGTGCGATTCAATTCAAATGATTCGGTTGACTAGAAAATATATTCGGAAGGTCCACTCCCTCCGCACGCGCGCGTGCCGTGCGCATCCGGCACTCTTTCTTTAGATCGAGATGTGTATCTGTTCTTATCAGCTTAACCGTTGATATCTGGCACTGCCATAGAATGGTTAACTGAGTGATCGTACTCACGGCGCTTGCGCCCGGCGTGCAGTGTGTCCGGTCTTGCGCCGACGATGCGCCCCAAAAATACGGTTCTCCAAACTCAGTCCCATTCGGGTGACGTGCTGTTGACCTCGAGAAGCGACTGAAACAGACAATACTGCGGCGTTTCAGCCGCCGCCATATGTGCACGCCCACGTTAAGCAGGGCGGATTGCAACTGTATGATACGTGCGGCCTGCCCACAATTCTTCTCGACTCTGGTGAGATTGAAGCGACGCTGATCATGGCGATGCCCTCGCGAACTGCGCAACTTGCGGCACGCGCGATCTCGGTACTGCGTTGCGATGGCATTCATTTCGAAAAACGCCGGGCGAGTCGCTCTTCGGCCGCTCGAAGACTCGCTCACCTCGGCGGTTCGCTTTTGCTCGTCCGTTCGGTGGCCGCGCGAAACGCCGTGGTACATTTGGGCGACTCGGGGTTTCGCCACACGGTCGCCCTTCTTTCGCTAACAATCTTGTCTCTTTCGTCCAGCTCGGCAGTTGGGCGGCGAGCGCGAGAGAAGATTGATCAGGGCGCCCCCAGCTCATGACGTCCTTCCCCCTTAGCTCATCGCATGCGTCATTACTCGGGATGAGCGTGACTATCGGCGAGAACCCGCGACATTACCCACTCGGGCACTACGCGAAGGGATTGTTGAAGATCCCGGCGCTGTTAGTCAGCGGCGAGCCAAGCCGTGCAACAAACCGGCAGACCGTGAGATGGTGCCGAGCAGGCTGTGCCCTTGCTGGCCGGGCGGCAGCGACGACCTGAAGCGTCCCGGCAGCGCGCCGGCGGGACTCTTCGAGCCGTTGTCCACCACGGCTGACCGCTACCTTTGCGGGGCTACGCCTCTTTGACTCCGCCGAACTTCTTATCGAAATCGACAAGGTACGGATGGCAGTTTTGGACGAACGAAGCACCGGGTACATCGACGTTCGCGACAAGCGCCTGCGCATGAACCTGGTCATGTGATCGCATCGCTATTGCAAGCTCAATGTGGTAGGAGAAAATTGAGCTGTTTTCTTGTTGCCGATGACCATTTCCTCATGATGAAGAAGATCTGGTGTGTTGATATGAAGGCTGGGAAGTGGGATAGGCTGAAGTTGTGACGACGGCCTTGGACAACTCCCCAGGGCCTGACGCGGCGGATATCCTGCGATCGTGACCGGCGTACGGGAGCGCATGTAAACGACATGAGGCGCCCACAACATCGACAGCACGGCGACAACAAAAATGTCCGGTAACTCAAGATCGAAAACCGTCTTTACAAACGCTTCACTATCAAAAGTCTTCACGTTCATGCGTCGAAGGCGTAAACCGAGCACCAACGTCACTAGGAGCTTCTCCAGCGTCAGGCACGGCGATGCACCGCGCCAGCGAACGGGCGTCGACGACAACTGCAAACAGCACGTAGCACAAGCAACCATCACTATAAGATCCTCCTCGATTCAACGTGTAGGCTTAGGATCGAAAACAGGATCTTTCAGTATTTTGGGGGTGAGCTTACAGGGGAAAATGGCGGCCTGTTCATCATCGCTCATTTGTGACGGCGATTGTCTGCGAACGACGTTGCTTCTCCATAACCTGCTTCGCTACAGGCGAAGCGAACCATCACGCGCGCAATCGGTCACTTTTGCGGCGCACCAAATGCTGCCATATGCTCGACCGGAAGTTGCGATTTGCTGCGTCACTGCCTCTACTCGAGCCGCTCGCACCATCGAGCGTCCCACAGACGGAGTGCGATCGTCGGCCGAACGACGAACATTCCTCGATCGCGCGCCAACCCGCCGTGGGTCGCGGTTCTCGTCACCTCGACCCAGCGGCAACCAAACTGGCGCGCTCGGGCCTACGGCGCCGGCAGAATGCTGAGAAGTCCGGATGTTCGTCTGTTTCTCCAACTATCGGCCGATCATCGTAACACCGCTACCGCCCTCTCAACGCCGCTGCCAATTCCGCTGTATATTTCTTGTCTCTTGTAAACGGGCGCACATCCGCCACAAGCATCGCATGGCTGACTGGCGACATGTCCACGGCAGCAACGAGAAGACTATTTCATAATCAGTCGCGTGCTCGCACGTCTTTCAGGGCTTCGCAGCTTCGGTGATGATGAAAGCGATGAACATGCGGCAATCGTGACTTGTGACGAGGTAGTACCACAGCTTTCATTCGACGTCCCGTCGTGCGAGCTCTTGGCTCCACGCGCCAATTCCATTCACGTTGGTCTATAACCCGCCTCAGCTCAGCGAGGTTACACAATGTCGCCCTCGAGCTGCCGTGCTCGCTACGCTTCGTGACTTTGCGAGTTGAGGCAGGGCAGATGGCCGACCTCATCGCCGAGGACGCAATCAAAGTTCCTTCTTCTGGGAAGGCGTCGAAAGCTTGTGGTGCACAGCCCCTTAGTCCTTTCACCACGTACGAAGTTTCGGATGATCGACGGTTCTCGCCGAAGACCTGTGTCAGCGCCTGAATGGGGCCACGGGCATTTCGTGCTTGATGTGACGGCGTTCAAGAAGACCACTGAAGGTGAGGCACGGCTTGCGAGCTGTGCTGATGACAAGACGGTGCGCGTCTGGGACGTAACGACGAGTCGCGAGTTCCGCGAAACTTGAAGGGCATGACGAATGGGTGCACGGTGTGGTGGTGGTTTTTTTTTTTGATGCGAATGACGGCACTCTCTTGTTGGCGAGTTGCTCAAGCGACAGGACGGTGCGCGTCTGGGGCCCGTGTGTCGGCTTCGATAATTATCGGGCCACAAAAAGTCGGTGCTTGGCGCGACGGCATTCGACACGAGCGGCACGACATGCCTCGCGAGCTGTTCTTCCGACAGGACCGTGCGCTTGTGGGATCTAAGCACAGGCTGCGAAGTTCGCAAGTTAGATGGGCACGAGGATTCGGAGTGTGGTGGGATTCGAGGCGAGCGACGGGAAAGAATGGTTGTTGGCGAGCTGGTTTGATGACAGGACAGTTCGCGCGTGATACCAGACCAAAGGCCACCAGCGCCACAAACTCATAGGCTACGAGAGTACAGTGTTTGACACACTGCTGCTTTAAAGATGAATGAAGACGTGTGCCTCGCGAGCTGTTCTGTTGACACGACGGTGCGCGTCTGGAACCTGACCACAGGCCGCCGCGACATCCGCAACCTCGAGGGCCACAATGATTTTGTGAGAGGCGTGGTAGCTTTTACGATGAGCAACGGGACTTGGCTGCTGCTGGCGAGCTGCTCTCACGACACAACGGTGCGCGTCTGGAACAACCCATCAAATGGTTGTCAACTCCGCAAGTTCGAAGGCCACAGATGCATCGTGCACGGTATGGACGGAGCGCTGCGGCTGGCAGGATGCTTCACCGGCGGAACGGTGCGTGTTTGGGAGCTGGATGTGAGCGGCGAACGCCCCGAGCTCGAGACCCCCATAAGTTGTCGGTGAAGGGCTTGGCAGCATTCAACCGACGAGAAACGGCGCGCCGCGGCTGGCGAGCTGCTCTGTGGACACGACTCTGCGTGCCTGGAATCCCAGAACTCGCCACGAAGATGATGAAGGGCGTCGTGTGCCTCGCGACTCGCTGCTCCGATGATAGGACGAAACGGGGCGATAACAAAATTACGTGCCGACAACTCCGCGTATTGGAGGCGGGACGCACCGATGGGAATAGTGTCGTGGCGTTCATCACGAGAGACGGCGACCTGGCGAGCTGCTCTGGTGACAAAAAAGTGCGCGCGTGGGACCCAAAGGCTGGTTGCGAGCTTTGCGCGGTCGCGAGACATCATAGAAATGTGACTAGCATGGTGGCATTTCGAGCATGCGACGGGTCAGACGCAGCTGATGAGGTGCTCTCACGACAAGACAGTGCGCGCGTGGGACCCGACCATCGGCCGCCAACTCCACAAATTCGAGGGCCAAAAAAAGTTGGGGGCGTAACGGCGTTCGAGGTGAACGATGAGGTATACATCGCTGCTCGCTTACGACGAGACGGTCCTCGTCTGGGACGCAAAAGCGGGCCGAGAGATTCGCAAACTGGAGGGCCACACAAAATTAAAGGCGTGGTGGTTTTCCGAGAACAGAGCGTTGCTGCTGGCGAGGTGCTCTTTCGATTCGACAACACAGTGCGCGTCTGGGGCCCGATGGGTGGTGGCGCAGCACTGCGTGTGGTGCTGCCGCCTGTGGACGAGACACCGTATGCAGTCTGGCAGTAGTGAAAGGCGGCGAACAGATGTTGGTTGGTTTGGTGTGCTGAAACAGAGAGTTTTTGGTCTGTGGCTTTGGGCACAGAAACGGCACGTTCTCTGTGCAGCTGAGTGTGGTTCAGGATAAAACCACAATAGAGAGGAAGGAGGTTTTGTGGGAAGTGGCGTTGAAGAGGCAAGAGATATTATTAAACGGCTGGCGATGATGGCGTTATCCATTCACCCATCCCCGCCCATCATCTCGAAAAAAAAAAAAGAAAGAAAAATTGCCGGCGGCGGCGGCGCAAGGAAGATGTTGATGATGATACCAGGCCGCGCGAAGGTGGTGGTGGTGTTGTTTTTCGACGGGCGGCAGACGGGCAAGAAAGGAGGTTGTTGTTGTTGTTGTTGTTAAGCGTTGCAGGTGTGTTGAAGGAAGGTTTATGACGTGGTGTGGTGTGGTGGGCGAAAAAAGAGAAAATGAATCGATACAATAAGTTCTACGAAGTTCCTCGGAAGTTAAATTAAAAAAAAAGAAGCTGCCGTTAGGTTGTATTACTAGTAGTGGTGTCAAGAAGAAGAAGAAGAAGAAAGGCAAAGGAGAAGTCATGGCTGGCGTCCCGGGCAGCGTGCTCCAGTTCCTGTCGGTGGCCGTGCCGCTGCTGGCGAACTTCGTGATGTTCCTGTTCCTCGCCGCGTGCGCCGTGGTCGGGAAGCCCAAGGTCCTCGCCCCCCTCAAACCCGAGAGCAGGGTTGGTCAGGCGAAGAGCGTTTTCGAGTTCGTACGGGCTGTCCGGAGCCTCGGGGATGAGGACGTGAGAGATGGCGGCGGGCTCGAGGCCCTCCTCCAGGTGAAGCGCCTCCAGATGCGGGCGCGGATGGCGTTTATGTGGGTGTTGATAGGGGTTGCGGTGGCGGTGGTGTTCGCTCTGAACACGACCGGAGGCGCGACCGAGGGCGGATTCGACCGCGTAACGTTCCAGAATGCTAATATCATCAAGCGCAACGAGAGCTCGAGGACGGGGTCCTCGTGGTGGCGCAATATCGCGGCCGTCGTGGGGGCGTATCTGGTCTCTTTTACGTTGAAAGCGGTCGACAAAGCCGACGAGGAAGCGTGCGAGCTGATGCTGGAGGAGGTTACCAAAGCTCCTGCGCACCACTACGCCGTGGTGCTGACGGGCGTCGAGGCGTGCGACCTCCGGACGATTTTCGACTCGGCGCTGGGGGGAGGGCGCTGTCGTGCGGGTGGAGACGGTGAAAAATTATTCGACAAAACCGAAAGACGTCGTCGACGAGGAAGAATCGTCCTCGGTCCTCGCGGCAGCCACCGGTGGTGGGCCCGGGGGACTCCGCGAGCGCCACGCCGCTTACCTTTCGGCACTCCGCGCTGCGAAGCGAGCTGATTTGCTCGAGGAGGGGGGCAGCAAGAAGATCCCAAAAATGACAAAGTCGGTGGCCGAAACGCAGCGAGAAGCTCACGAAACCCTGGATAAAAAGCGGCGCGCCATCGAGCGCGTCGCTGATAAAGAACTCCCCCCCGACCGCCGCGGCGATCGTGGTTTTGAACTCGTTGGCCAAGGCGACGGCGGCGTCGACGGCGCCGCTCGGCATCAAGCACGCGTGGGTCGTCGAGCCGGCCCCCGAACCGCGCGACGTTTTGTGGCCCGTCCTCGAGAAGCTGCCCGCCTCCCAGACCGACATCGACGCGCGCGAAGGCGTCGGGTCGCGGCTCAAGCTCGCCATCTACCTCTTGTGGTCCCTGATCTTGCTCGGTTTGGTGTTCGTGGCGCAGTTCGTCCTCAAGCTCGCGGACAAGCAGCTCGGAGGCGGCGCCAAAACCATCGTGCAGTTGGTGTCCGGCATGGTCCCGGCCCTCGTCGCCTCGATCATGATGTCCCTGGTCTGCACGATCTTGGGCGTCATCAACGCGAAGACCCAGAACGACTGCTGGAATCAATCCAGCCTCGAGCGCAAGACTCAGGCGGATTTCGTGCTTTTCTGCAGCTGATCGGCTTCGTCGTGCCTCTCCTAGGAGCCTCGCTCATCACCGGAGCCACAGAGATGGGCGGCCGGCCGCTCCGGATCTTCACGATCATCGCCACCAACGTGCCCTTCTCGGCCTACTATTTTGCCATGCTCGCGTTCGTGAAAATGGCAGTTTTTCTCAACGCCTCGACCCGTTTCGTACCGTACGTCGTTTACCGCGTCCTCTCGACCCTGATGTGCAAGACCGATTTCGAAAAAAACCAACTCCTCAAGCCGCCTCCGGCCAAGATCGCCCAGTGGGTTGGTTGGGAAAGCTTTGTGTTTCTTGTCGGCGCGGTCTACGCGCCGCTAGCCCCTTACGCGACCGGCATCGCCTGGGTCTACCTCTCGTTGGCCACCTCGGCCCTCAAGCTCAACCTCGCAACCGTGTCGAAGATGCCCTTCGAGACGGCGGGCAAGTCCTGGCGCCTCGGCATCTCCCAGTCCATCAACATCGTCATGGTCGCCCACTGTCTCCAGATTGGGGTTTTGCTCTTTTCGGGCAACTTCATTCACTTCGTCTTGACGTTGCCCGTCGTGCTCGTCGACGTCTATTATGCCCAGAAGTGCGGCCACCGCTACGAAAACAAAAATATCCACGGCAAGGCCAAGGGCCGCCTCCCGCTTCTCGAAGCGTCGGACGTCGACAAGTCCCGACCGCCTTCTTATATACACGAAATCGATAAAGTCTTTGAGGCCGACGCCTTTTACGCCCCGTCCTGTGCCCTCAACAACGACGTCCTCGCGCCCTTCCAAGACCAAGAAAACCTCGAGCTCCGCGAGATCTCTCTCTTCGACTGGCTCGCGCGCTACGATTCGCCCTCCAAACTTCCGCCGCAGAGTCAGCACTCGTCGGAGAAATCGGCCGAAGAATCCAAGAAGGAAAAGGCCATCCAGATGGCGTAGGATCAGCATATTAAATCACGACGCACCCGACGCACCCGACGCACCCGACGCACGACCTCCCGACGCATGACTACCCGACGCATGACCCTCCTCTCATTGCCGAAGAATACCTTCGTATCACCGGACCCCCCTCTGCTTGTGTTCCTTTCCTACACATGTCCAGATCATATCTCCCTCTCCCTCTCTCTATCTCGAGAGAGAGAGAGAGAGAGAGAGAGCCCGCCGTCCGTCCGTCCGTCCGTCCGTCCGTCCGTCCGTTTGTTTCCCGAGGCTTTACACCCTCCACCCTACGCGCGCACACACTGTCAGCTTGCTTGTTCTACTTCTATTTCCATTATGCGGCTCTGATTTTATAGCGCGAGCTCTAGAAATTTTATTGCTTTGGTACAATGCGAAAAGAAAGAAGAAGGAAGTTCGTCCTCGTCGTTCGTCCTCGTCGTTCGTCCTCGTCGTTCGTCCTCGTCGTTCGTCCTCGTCGTTCGTCCTCGTCGTTCGTCCTCGTCGTTCGTCCTCGTCGTTCGTCCTCGTCGTTCGTCCTCGTCGTTCGTCCTCGTCGTTCGTCCTCGTCTCGACGCTGATGGGCTGACTCGTACCTCGCTCTCTCGTGCCCTATCTATAGCTTGCGCACTATCTGTCTTCAGTCAATGCGGCGGCAAGCGCGCGAGAATTAGCACTAATGAGGTAAGCGTCGATTGTTGCGAGCGCAGAAACAGGCTGTGGGTAGCAGCCATCTGTGTACTGTGATGGCAGCCTGCTCAAGTTCGACGCTTACCCAGGACGTGTAGTAGTGAACTCTGCCGTCGTCCTCAAGTACCAGGCCTTCCCGACTCGGTGTGCAGGGACTGATCGGCACGTCTTTAGTAGACCGTCGATCGAGTCGGTGCTGCCGAACCAGTAGTGGCGGTCTACAACCGGCCTGAGTAGTCAGTCGACGGGTCCGCGAAGATCCGAAGGCCTCCTTGCAACAACGTGCTCCGCCAAGTCGGGGTCGAGTGGCAGCTTCTTGACGATGGCGTCAGGGTTCTCCTCCAATCCTCTTGCAACCACATCGCAAGACATCTCGACGTGCAGTGATTAAGTCGACGCAAAAAAAAGACCGCGCTTAAGAAAAGAACCTGCCGCACGCTACGGTACGGTAGCCGCAGTCCTCCCGTCGCCCACCTCTCGTGTTCTGCCGTCCGCATTCCGTCATTTGCTCGTCGTCGACGATAAGACTGCGCATCATCACAAAAATCTGCATGGCATCTTCATCGTTCGGTCAGTGACCAGTCGACGTTGATTGCGCGCCGAAAAGTCTTGAGAAGAAAGAATCTCGTGGTGCGACAGACTACAAGGAAAGAACGTCTCACACTACCTGAGTCGCTCGCTCGCTCGCCCGCCCGCCCGCCAGCAGCTATACGCCATCATCATCATCATCATCCTAGAGGGGGGGTCCTAAGAGTACCAGAAATTAGAAGGTCTCGTCGCCCCCCCTTGATTTTGCGGAGCTCGGCCTCGCGGGCGTGGAGGAGAGATGTGAGGTGGGAAACTTGGGTCTTGAGGTTCCTATTTTCCGCCTCGACCTTGTCGAGCTGCTGGAGGACGAAGGCGGTGTCGTCGGCGAGGAGAGGGGTGTCCGACGAGGAGGAGGAGGAGGAGCCGCCGAGGGCGCGTTCGATCGCGGCTTTGATGCGGAGGAGGGGCTGCTCGACGGCGATTTCCTCTTCGCCAGAAGAAGAGTCTTTGACGGGCGGAAGAGTGCGCGAGCGTTCGCGGCGGCGGCCGACGGCGAAAAAGCGCTCGTCGCGCTTCGGCGACACCGGGCGACCCGATCGCAAGATGAGCCTCTCTAATTGGTCGAGAGCTGCCGCGAGCGCGGCGCGTTCGTCGGCGCCCAACGACGCCGGCTGCTCTCTCGCCGCTTTGAGTTGACCCTTGAGGTCGTCGACTTGCGCCCTGTACGACGCGATCTGGGACTCGGCGTCGACCACCGAATTCTTGCGCGCCGTCTGCACGACCTTCTTGGCTCGCGACGCGAACATTAGCGTCGCCGCCGTTTCTTCGGCGGCTTCGGGAGCTAAAGCGACCGTGCAGACGACCGCGACTCTCGCGTTTCCGCCCAACGCGGGCTGCAGCAGGCGGGTGAGCTTCGAGTCGCGGTAGGGAATGTGCGCGTGCCCGTCGGCGAGTTTCGCGACCACGAGCGCGAGCGCGTGCAGGGATTTGTTTATGTACTTCCCTTCGCGGCTTCGGGCGGCGGACCCCCCTTTCTCCGAGCCCGCGAGGTCGACGAAGGACAAGGTTGCCGTCAGCGTCGTGGAGGCCTTGGACTCGATCGAAAGTCGCAAGATCGCATGCGACCTCGAGCTCCGCGCGTTCGCGTCCGTACTTCCGACGTGCCTCCGCTGCTCGCCTCTCACGATCACCGCGTACACGTCGCCGATCGACGCCACAGATTCTTCGGTGACGTTCTCGATGCGATCATCGACAAAGCGCGGCGTCCGGTCGCTCAACAGATCGCGCACTGTTTCGTTATACACTTCCAGATACGAAACGCGGAGCGCGTAAACGCACTCCGTTTCTTCGAGTTCGATGTATTCGAAACACTCTTCGACGGCCAGAGGAATCAGCCCCGGCTCCTGCGGCGTGCCCTGCATCGTGTGCGTCTTCCCCGTTGCTGTCTGGCCGTACGCGACAACCGCGCCGTGGTACCCGCGCATCGCGTCCACCACAATACTCCGCGCCACCGATTCGTAAACGGTTTCGTTTCCGCACGTCGCATCGAATATGCGATCCAAGCTGAACGTTCGCTTCGGTCCCGTGATCCGCGACCCCTCCACGCCCCATGCCTCACCTTTCTCATCCGGCCGCGCCGGCCGCACGCGCACCTACACGGTTGGTTGTCTTTGCGTTTGCTGGGCTCCAGCAGACACATACCGACACTTGTATGCGCTGCTTACTGCTCATTCATTCATTTTGGTTCAAAAACTAGCCCTCTCGATCGAAGACAGAAATAATCATTTTTCGGGTGATTCGTCGTAATGCGTGCGGCGCGAAACCGTCGTCGCCAGCTCATCATCAGTATGTTGTTGTTCTTTTTTGATACTAAACGCACGCACGCACGCACGCACGCACGCATTGGGAAGTTCAATAATGTGCGCGTCACGTCTTCTCTTCCGTATTTTTTGTTTTTAAAAGCGTCCTCCTATAGAAAGAGAAAATGACCACCTTTCTTCCTCCTATAGGACGCACGCACAAGTGCAGGCATCATCGATATGGTGGTGCGGGCGATGACGCATATGATGTATCGGAGATCGGAAAATAAGTGTCGAGTCGGAGACTCAGGGATCCATGACCACCGCAGCGTCGATGACGCGCGCGACCTTTCGGACTGCGTCGCGGCCGAACCACTGGGCGAACCACTGGGCGAACCACTCGAGGAGCTCTGTGGGGTTGTTGAGTTGACTTGGAGGGGTCGCATATCCATATGTGCCATGCGCGAAACATATCCTGATGGCTCGGCGGCTGTCTCACGGCCTTGGCCCGCTTGACCTCAAGCTCGTTGCCTTGTCGGGACGAGGGGTGGCGGTACGCGCGCTTCCGGCCGCCTCGAGACTGTCGAGCTCGACACAGTTCACCATCGGCAGCTCCGCCCCATAATAAAGACGCCCACGAGATTTCCAGACTGGTCTTGGAGCTCCGGTGGGAACTCCTCGATGACGACATCGACGACTTGCCTCCAGGTAGAACTTGTTGATGATGCCTGAATTTTGACTATTCGACCGCGCGCGCGGAAGACGCCGGCATCATCGTTGGAAGCTTTGAAAATGGAGCTTGGAAACAGGGCCGCTTGGAGCAAGGTGTCGCGGCTCACCCCACAGCAATATGACAGTACCTCGATATTGCCGGAGCAAATCCTCAGATAAATCGGCCGCAAACTCATCCTCCGTTCCAACGAAAGCTCGTTGCAGGCGAAAAAACCAGAACCGATCCGCTGCACCTAAAAGCGTCTCTACGGCCGCGAAATCGATAACGAAGGAGAGTTTGTCGGGTTACGCCTCGGGCACTCTGGGCGACGCACTGCGGCCTCGGCTCTTGAGAGAATTATTGGACACGTAGCAGGGTTTCAGGATTGCAACAACGGTTGAGGATTAGGGTTATACAAGTTTTTTCGGCCTGCAAAGAAAGAGGTGCGTGCGGATGCGGATGCCGCTGATGTTAGAGCCATTCAATGGACGTCGTCGTTTGAATGAATGACTCGACTCGACTCGACTCGACTCTAGGGAGCTCGCAATTGTACAAGCAAGTCACTGCCGGCGGCGACCACGCAGGGAGAACTGTACCGCCAGAGTCGCGAGCGAATATTGTTGCACAAGGATCTCGAGACAGCGCGGCGTCCGTTGAGTTCGCTGCTGCGAGAAGAATGTCTCGAGATCCCGCGTTCGTTGCGAATCGAGGAAAGTCAAGGACCACACTTCCCAAGCGACGTGGCGATCAGTGGGAAGCAACGGGTCGCTTCCCATTTGTCGCCTCTTGTTTGCAAAGATGACCGAGCCCTTGGTGAGCGTAGTTTGAGGCGTGGAGAGAGAGAGGGTAGTCGATCGATCACTAGTTTGAGGTCGACGACCCGTACACCAACGAGATTGGCGAGCGGCTGGTTGGAATCGTCGCGAACAACACTCTCCTCAGATGCTGCTGCCAACGCGGGCGAGTGTGTAGGGATGCATGAGATCGATCAGGTCGCGTGTCCTATCATGCAAAGAAATCGACGTTCGTGCGCTCGAGATTGTGGAATCTGTTCGAAAAGTGCGCTAGGCCGACTCGATTTGTAGAAAGAGGAGTGGGCGTTCATCACACACAAGGCGACCGTGAGGGTCTAAAGCACCGCCGGCCAGAAGAGGTTAAGAAGGATGTCGGAAGATGAGTTAAGCGGCGGCATGCATGAGAGAGGGTCCCAGGAAGGCGAACCATAGGATCTGTCACCACCCGCCGGTGGTGGTTTGTTGAAAAAAAAGTCCAAGGCCCGTGTGGCGAGGCTGGCTTTCTCAAAGGCAGGGTCGGATAAGAAAGTTCGTACGAGCCGTTAACTATGTTTCAGTTTGTACTAAGACATACTCAACGGATCGCTGAGCTATGTTCATTTGTACTCAAGCAGTATGTGCCGCCACGCCGCGAGATCGTCGCGATGGAACTAGTCCCCATAGTGAAGTCGGCATCCTTTCGTCCCCTCACGCAAAAAAAGGAAAAAGCCCACGCGTTGTAGGACCCGTCGTTGCGGCGCGGGCTAGTCTCGTTTTCTTATCCGACCCTATTGACAAAGGTGCGGCATTCCAATACTACCCGGGGTAAGTGTGGTGAGGCGCGTCGCCACAAAACAAACTATGGGTCCGCCGGGATTGGCCCAGAACGCCGCGGTCGTCGCGAAGGGTATGTTTGGCAAGGCGCAGGTGGCTCCCGCGGCCTCGGAGCCTCTCCACGTGATCGGGGCCGGCCTCGGCCGCACTGGCACGTCCTCGCTCAAGCTGGCACTGGAATCGCTTGGTCTCAAAGTTTATCATATGCGCGAAAACATCAGCAACCAGCACTGGCCTCTGTGGCGGGCGTGGTCGCGTTCCACGTCACCCGAAGAGAGCGCGCGCGCAATCGAGGGCATCGCACGCGGGCTTTCGTCGCACGGCTTCAACGCTACCACCGATTTCCCGGCGTGTATGGTCTATAAGGAACTCCTCGACCTGTACCCGTCAGCCAAGGTCGTGCTGAGCGTGCGCTCGAGCGGCGAGGTCTGGGCGACGTCGGTCTTGAGCACCATCGCACGGTTCGTGCCCTTGATGCGCTACCCCCCGTGGAGCTTCTTCGAAGGCAAAGTCTTCGACGTCGGCGTTATTAACTATGGTTGGGAACTCCTCGGAGCACCGCCTGTCGGGGGCCTCCCGCTGCAAAAGGATCTGGCTGCAGCCCACGATTCGTGGATCGACAAGGTGCGCGCCACGGTGCCACCGGACAAGCTACTAATCCACGAAGCCAAACACGGCTGGAAACCGCTCTGCGAATTTCTAGCGCCGGAATTCGAGCAGCCCTGTGCCGACATTCTTGCGTCAGGGGTGCCGTATCCGCACGCCAACGACACCGTGCTGATGCAGAGGTTCATCGTCGTCGTGCAGGCCGTCTCTTTCTTCTTCTGCGCTTCCCCGCTCCTCCTCCTCCTCCTCTGTGTCCGCTCCCTTGTCCTGAAACGCTGCGGCAGCAAGTCAAAGCGCCCCTAACCCTAACACCATCAGCCCTTTCCTCTCTCTGTCTATTCTCTTTTTTCTTCGGCAATGTAATTTTGTGGTGTGGCACAACAACCTCTTGAACTTTTATTCAAAAAAAGAAGCCAAAAAAAGAAGAAGCTGTGTGTCCTTCCTTCCTTCCTTCGACGAGTAGCGTCGTTATCGGTCGAATCCAGACTGACTTTTCGCGTTTGACCGAGAGGTACTGAGCGGGCGAAGACTTTTCGCCTCGAGCACCACCACGCGACTCGCTGTACCGCCGAAGCCAATGCCCGACGACGTCGGAAGCACAAACCTCGCAACTGGCTTTACACACAACGCCTGTTGTGTGACAAGGAAGGTGACAAGTTGATGACCTGACGGTCTGGAATGAGGACTAGTGCTGTCTGCGTGTGCTAAGGTGCCTGGTGCACGGGATCCCAGCAGTTCGGGTCGAAGACCACACGCGTGTGCGTGCGTCCTTGCGATACTGCCGCTGGATACTCGCAGTCTTTCTCAAGATACCAGAAGAAAAAGTCTTTTTCGAGAGCTCGAGGCCCGCGACGTGGGCACTCGGCGCGCAAGCTGGGGCGTCAAGTGTGTCACGGATTTAAACTACAGAAGTTCTCGCAAAAGAGAGTGCATTCCTCTTTTGTAGACACGCAAATTGTAGAAATCATCGACCCATCGACATCGGCAAACCATCGCTGTCCTCGAATGGTCCGATGTCGTTGTCATCACCAATGTCGCAAAGTTCGTACGGGCGACGACGTACCGGCAGCATGGAGGAGATTTTTAACTTCTCCGGCGTCGGTTCGAAGTCCCAACCTTCTCAACGAACCAGTCGTCGTACGAGCCACGATATATTGCCAGCCATTTCAGAGTTATAAAGGTAGTAGAAGCTTCTGAGCAGAAGGCGCTACGAGTGCCTGGCTTTGGCGACAAGAAGATGGTGATGGTGCTCTTCGAGCTGAAAAGAACCACGAATACTATGAAAAAAACACGCGGCAACACGCGTTGTTACGGACGCGTAGTTTATGCCACAGCTTCAGGTTTCTCAAGTCACTAAACCCTCCTAGTGAATGTAAACCACCACACAAAAAGTCTGGTGATTTAAAGTGAACACTGTCGTGGCGATCGTGGAACCTTGGTGAAGTGAACGCCACCGTTTCTTTTTTTATTTTTCTTTTTTGAGTGCCCGTGCCGTACCCTGCCGCGGCCCGTCGGTTCCGTGCCCCCCGCCCGCGTTTGCCTGGGTCTGGTGCTCTAAGGCTCATTCGTGCGTCACGGCGAAGGACGAGGTCAACAGCAGTGGGTGGTACTCTGTATTTCTTACCTTCGGCGATGTGAAAGACCTTGGTATCTACGACTTGTTCTTCCTCATCAGCCTCCATATCCGAAAACACTTCAGGGATAGTGCTCCCGGCGTTCTTGAACTCGGTTTTGGCGAGGTCGCTGTGCTTGATCCGGACCGCCGCAATTAAATTTTTGTTCGTGAGCAGTGGGGCAGCTCGTTCTTCTCGACCGCGCCGACCAAGTTGTTTCCCTGGTTGATCGTCCATTTTTGCCGGGCATCTTCGACGTTAGCATCGACATCGGCTCGTTCTTGTGCTCCTCATTCTCTTCCGCCTTTCCTCCTCATCATCAACATTATTGTTCACCTCTAGTTCGAATCCAGCTTGCGCGGCTCCATTTCGCTCATCAGACGAGGGTCAGCCCGTCACATCGTGAGTGAATGTGAACGTGAACACGAAGGGGCAGAAATTCTGGTGAAGTGAAGTCAACCTGGTGAAGTGCGCGCTGGAGAGCTCCACAAAACTAACCCCTGCATGCGGAGCTTTGGCGACATTTAAAGACAAACAAACATACGGGCGGGGCCCGCCCTCTCTTCGCCTGCCCCACGACCCGGCGATGACCCCGACTAGGTCCCGCGTACTTATCTCCGCCCGTCAGGCACATCCCTCCTACCCCACGAACCCACCCACATCCTTCATACTCCCCACATACACCCACCCCCCTCTTAGCAGTCGACATTTACAGACAAACTCCCCACATCCCCCATACCCCACAAACCCACCCACATCCTTCATGCTCCCCACACACACACCCCTCTTAGCAGTCGACATTTAAAGACAAACTCCCCACTCACACCCCCCTCTTAGCAGTCGACATTTAAAGACAAACTCCTTATCTCCGCCCGTCAGGCACATCCCTCATACTCCACAAACCCACCCACATCCTTCATGCTCCCCACACACACACCCCTCTTAGCAGTCGACATTTAAAGACAAACAGACAGACAGACAAACAGACAGACAAACATCTGTCGATTAGTAGTAAGGACTGTGAATGGCGTCATCCATCCACCCTATAGGTAGTGTGACAACAGGAGTGGGGCGTTATCTAGCGATAAGGGAATGACGTAGGGATACTGGATACGTGGTGCAGGGATAAGTGTCATAGCTTCCTCACACAGGTGCTGGAAAAGAAAGAAAAGGAAAAGGGGGTAAGTGAGGTCCTCACACAGGTGCTGGAAAAGAAAGAAAAGGGAAAAGGGGTAAGTGAGACGCTCACAGAGGAGAAGCTTGAAGGAAGACGTCAGGAGAGACACTGTGGCAGAAAGAGACAGGAGATGTCGGGCGAAGTCACGAGGTGAGGTAACGAGCACGAAGCCGGGGAAAGGGAGGAGCTTCCGTACTGCGGGTGGAGATATCGCTAAGGTTGTCAAGGCGGGGAATGTGTTGGAGATCAATGATGTGGTTGCGATGATACTCGGCGGTGCTGTAAAAGCGAATGTCAACATGGCGGGTGCGCCGCGTGAGACATTGGAGACGGACTTGGGTGACGGTGGTGCTATTATCGACATACATTGGGACCGTGTGACGAGGGAGATCAAAGTCATCAAAAAGTTTGAGAAGCCAAGAGAGCTCAGCAGTAGCGGCGTAAAGAGCGAGCAATTCAGCTTCAAAAGAGGAGCGGGCGAGGAGGTACTGCGAGCGTCAGCAGTAGGCTATCATAGAGCCAGCAAGGAGAAAACAAAAGCCAGTAGTGGAGTGGCGGTCATCAGGGTCGTCGACCCAGCTGGAGTCGGAATAACCACAGAGACGAAGGGTAGAATCGCGACCAAGAACAAGGACAAGATCTTGAGAACCATTGAGATAACGAAGGGTATGGGATAAAGCGTGCCAGAGGGGTTTACCAGGATTGTGTGAAAAACGCGCACACTGATTGACGGACCAAGTGATATCAGGGCGAGTCATGACGGAAATAAATAAAACACAGCCAACAACACGACGAAAAGGGATGCGTGCCATGAAGACGTGATCGGGAGAGCCAGGAGCAGGACAATCAGCCGCAGAAATGTGAAGACCTTTGGGAGCGGGAGTCAGTTCTGGTTTACTGTTGATGAAGCGATGTTCGGTTAGGATTTCACGGATAGCATAGGAATGGTCGATAGTGAGCGTGCGACGTGGGCGATCACGCGTAATGCGGAGACCAACGTAAGTGGTTAGATCAAGCTCGTTGACGTCAGTGAAGGTGCGGAAACGGAGGAAGAAGGCTTGGTAATGGCCAAGGCAATGACGAGGGTGCGCCACAAGAAGATCATCAACGACAAGAACGAGACGTAGGACAACGGTAGAATTAGGCACGAGCTTGTAACTGCAAGTGTCACCAGATCCGCGGACGAAGCCACAATCAGTGACAAGGAAGCGTTCCAAATAAAGCCACCAATTACGACAAGCTTGTTTGCAACCATACCAAGAGCGACGGAGCTTGTAAACGATTTTGGAACCATCGGTGGGTTGGCGAGGAGCATAGCCTTCAGGTGGCCAGACATAGATGTCTTCGTCAATGGGAGCTTGGATAAAAGCGGAGCTGACATCCAACTTGTGCAAATCCCAGTCATGAACAGCAACAAAAGTTAGAAAGAAACGGATGGTGACGATGTTGGCAACTGGCGAATATGTATCGTGATAATCAATGCCGTGAACCTGGGTGTAACCGCGGACAACGAGGCGAGCCTTGTACGATTTGAAGCGGCCAGATTCATACTTCTTGCGGAGGATCCACTTGAGGGTACAGATGTTGCCAGAAAAAGTCGAAGGAACGCGAACAACATCCCAGCAACCAAGCTGACCGAGGGAATGATATTTTTTGGCGATGGCTTGCAACCAGCCAGGACGCTCAGGATTTGGCTGAGCTAAAGCTTCGCGTAAATGGGTGGAGGTGATAGCTCCATCGTCAATGTATGAATACTGAGAGGTTTCTTCGGAAGCAGAGTAATGAACATGGACAGCTTGGGGATCAACAAGGGTATGAGCTAGACAAAGGGGAAGGAAGACATAATGAACTAACAAACGAAAGCTAGAATTAGAGACACACAGAGAGTGACATGAAGAAACAGAATCGACATTACGTGGGGGACAAACAGAATTGACATTGCGTTGTGGACAAACGCTAGAATGAAAGTTCGATGGTTTGTTTGTGTTTGGTGGTAATGCGCTTTGGTCGACTTTGCGCGGTCGGCCCCGTTTGGCTCGACGTAATGGTGCACTTTTCGTATTGTCCGTTGACGGTTGTGGTATTGTTTCTGGGGTGATCAGTCCCGATAAGGCCGGCTCCTGATCATCAAAAACAGAAGCAAAGGGAGCAACAGCAGAAGACAACGAGGGTCATAATAAAATAAGTCAGGGAAACGAGAATCCACAAGAGGAGGAGGAAGGGGTTGGGAGGACAGAGACTTACGCATGGCAAAATTTTCGTCAAAAACAACGTCAATAGATGTATGGATGACGGACCGGTAGAGCGTTGAAGCAAGATGCGATAACCAGGTCCGGCAGAGGGATACCCAATGAAGATACCTGTTATAGCTTTGGTAGGCCATTTGTCGCCAGTAAGAATTGCAGCAGGACAGCCCCAAACTACGAAGAAAATCGACAGGGGGGAGAGTTTCATGTATCATTTCATATGGCGTCATATATCCAGGGTTAGAGGCGTTTGGCATGCGCTCAGAGATGAAGTCAGCCCTTTCCATGGCCCAACGCCAAAAATCAGGGGGGCGGTGCGCATGCACCAAAAGAGTGCGAGTAATATCAGCAGTTGCGCGATGAGAGCGTTCCACAACACCAGAAAAAGCGTGCGCCTGCGAAGTTTTGGACTGAGCAGCAGGAGCCCGTTTGAGGGCGTTGCCCAGACAGAAGGTTTCGAATTGGCCCATAAGAGAGCGGTCACGATCGGTGTAGATGAGGGCGATGCGATATCCAAATGGGCGAACCACGGTAGACAGAAAAAGTTAGAGTTGACGAGCGTTCGTAAGTGAATCGTGGCGGGGGGCAAAGTAACGTGTGCGGCGGCGCGTATGATCATCAACAAACGTAAGGATGGGACGGTCTTGGTAGATGAAAGAAGGAACTTCGGTAAACATGAGATCTGCGTGGTTAGTAAGATAAGGAGCAACGGCACGTGGACGGGACAAAGGCTCGGTGGCAGGAAGAGAGGTGGAAGTGGAGGCATGTGCTTTGCGTTGGCCAACATGCGCAGCATGCATTTTACCTAGAGCACAAGCAGGACGAAAAGAAAGAGACGCGGAGCTGGGGAAAAGCGGTGCGCCAACAGCGAGAGAAGACAAACGTCGGATATAAGAGGGACTATAGTGACCAAGACGAGCATGCCAAAGGTCGAAGGTAAGTTGGGTGCGTTGAGACACAACGGGAAACGCACAAGGGTCGTGTACGCGAGGGCAAGAAGAAAATGCCACAAACGGAGAAACGAAGTCCGCGTAGGGCGCAGCGGTCGTATTGCCGATCCAACAGACGATCAAAAGAAGACCACAGCGACGAAGCAGGGGAATAACGTGATGCGTTTGGCGATGACGTAAGATTCGTTGCGGATGAGTAGGGCCATCATCCTGAATCGTATGACAATCGTAACCAACTTGCTTAAGGGCATGATCCGAAAGAATCCGTTTGTCACCAAGGCCAGGAGAGATGAGGGTATGCGGGAACGCGACATGGATGCCATGAGGGGCGGAAAGAGTAGGTGCAGGAGAAGGAAGACCACGATTGTCAAGAGGACCAATTGAAGGGAACGTTAAGTGAGCAGTGCCAGAACCAGAAACAGAGCCAGTGCCGATAGCAGAAGTGATTGAGTGCTGTTGAGTGTTGTCAAGGTCAGTGAAAGTCAGTGAAACCAGCAGGGGAATTGAAGAGATTGACGTTGGCACCTGTATCGTAGACAACGAGGCGAAGGTTGTTGCTGTGAAGGTAATCGCGTTCACGGGCTGTGAGCAGAGCGGTAAGGGCATTGGTGGAGGAAAGGACTTGGTGAATGGAGGGGGGGATGGAAAGAAGATGGAAATTGAAAGACGGATAGGTGGGTGCAGAAAGAGATGGGTCAGGAGGGGATATGGCGGTGGAAGGCGGGACATAGGGTGTGGTGGAGGGTGGCAACGCAAGAAGCGGCGGAGAGGGTTGAGAGGGGGGCAAGAGTGGGATGGGGGCGGAAAGATAGTTTTGGTAGAATGGTGGAGTGGGTCGAGGTGGGTATTGGGGGTTGGGTCGAAGTGGGTATGGGGGACGAGGGCGAGAGCGGGCTGCGGCTTGGGAGAGGAGATAGCGGTGGCGCTTACGACAATCCTTCTTGTGATGGCCAGGAATACCACAAAAGTGACAAAGGTCAGTAGGGCGTGGGCGCTTGCGAGGGAAAGAGCCACGGGAAAATGGAGGTGAAGGCCTGGAATGGAAAGGTGGGCGAGGGCTGGAACGTTGTTGGAAGCGCAAAGCATTGAGACGATGAAGGCATTTATCAGAAGGATGGTTGGTACGACCGCAAAAGTTGCAACGTTCACGACGGCGGGGACCCTCACGGAGAGTAGCATGGACAAGCGCAGACTTGGTCTGAAGATAATCGAAGACTTTACTGTTTATGCGATCAACGAAACCATCATATGTGCGCAGTTTAGGGTCAAGGGCAATAAGATCCTTAGATAAGATCGAGTCGGGGATTTTTGTCTAGAGCAATTGCAATGCAAGAGTGTCAGGGAAATCTTGATGATGCCGAGCAACTTGAACACCGGTGATGAACTTGTTAAGAAAAGACTCAAGTTCATCAATATTGTTGCATACCAAGGAATGCTAGGAAGCAATTGCAGACTGAGCGACACGATCCCCATGGCCCATGTAAACATCGGTAATGCGCTTGTAAAGCCGCGTGAAGTTCATATCGCGGTTTTCACGGATATCCGCACGATCAGTATCATGCATCGGGAGCGCCATGAACAGTGCAGAGTACCAACGTTGCTGCTGGCTTGACACCAATTTCTTCTTCAGAGCAGCCAGAGGTGGAAATGCTGGTCCAAGCGTCGTTGGTCAAAATAATGCGATCGCCGGTAGAAATGATCATGTTTTCAAGACGACGTCTCCATTGGTGGAAAAAAAGATGTCGCTCACCGCTGAAGGCATCAAGTTTTTGCGAAAGCTTGCTAACTTTAATTTCGATCGAGGACATGATCGACGAGAACGAACCGAACACGTAGCAATGAACTGAAGCCGATGAGGAGTCGCCGTGGAGTCAAGCACAGGTTCGATCGAAACGAACGAACACTGCTGCCATGTGACAACAGGAGCCACATCCTTCATGCTCCCCACACACACCCCCCTCTTAGCAGTCGACATTTAAAGACAACAGGAGTGGGGCGTTACTCTAGCGATAAGGGAATGACGTAGGGCTACTGGATACGTGGGACAGGGGTAAGTGTCATAGCTTCCTCACAGGTAGGGTACAAGTAGTGTAGATTTCCTACTTGTATCCTAACACCGCGTCGTACCGATCAACGGGAAATCCTAATTTTCTTGTGCACGAAATCTTGTGACGTGTCCGTCTTTTTATTGGACAAGAGACGCTGTCCGGCGCAGCCACTGGAGCTGCCCTAGCTCGGAGCTACCCAGAAGTAGCCGGCGTTTCCGACGGCCAACGAGACGTCCTAGCGGAGCCACCCGCTACTCCTGCGTCGCACCGTGGTCCCTTGCTCCAGGCGCGGTCTGTGGGAAGACAGTGTACACGTGTTACGTCAGAAATATACCGCAGCAGATACTAATAAGTCAGAGTTCGGAACAAGGAAGGGTCTAGGGTCACAAACTTAAGGGGTAGGGACCTAAAACCCCTAACACATCTGAAATCCACACAAAATGTGTCTGCCAGCGCCAGGATTGGTCCAGAACGCCGCGGTCGTCGCGAAGGGGATGTTTGGCAAGGCGCAGGTAGCTCGCCTCTCCACGTGATCGGGGCCGGCCTCGGCCGCACTGGCACGTCCTCGCTCAAGCTTGCACTGGAATCCCTTGGTCTCACTAACTAACTAACTTCAGACCTCTCCCGAGCATGGGAGCCAGGCCGGACCGGCAGGAGCCGGTACGGAATCACAGAGGAAAATCACGCAGTTGGGGCAGAGGCGAGGGACGAGGACGGACTTGTTGATGGTGTACCGCCACTGCGCGCGGTCTTATGCGAGGTCGTGCAAAAGCGTCGCAGGCCGCGGACGTGTTGGTCCACGAACAATCGACCTGTCCGTCGCGTTCTGCCCAACCGAGCGAACCCCATCCCAGCGCGGACTTTCCGGGTGCTAACCGGCCAGCCCGGGAGGCGAGCAGGCACCGTCTCACTCCGGGACGGCCGGGGCCGCCGCAGGGAGCAAGCGTGTTAGGCGCCGTCCTCCATCGCAACCAACGGTTAGCGATCGCACCCTTGGTCTCAAAGTTTATCATATGCGCGAAAACATAAGCAACCAGCACTGGCCTCTGTGGCGGGAGTGGTCGCGTTCCACGTCACCCGAAGAGAGCTCGCGCGCAATCGAGGGCATCGCACGCGGGCTGTCGTCGCACGGCTTCAACGCTACCACGGATTTGCCCGCTTTAGTATAGGTCTATAAGGAACTCCTCGACCTGTACCCGGCAGCCAAGGTCGTGCTGAGCGTGCGCTCGAGCGGCGAGGTCTGGGCGACGTCGGTCTTGAGCACCATCGCACGGTTCGTGCCCTTGATGCGCTACCCCCCGTGGAGCTTCTTCGAAGGCAAGATCTTCGACGTCGGCGTTATTAACTATGGTTGGGAACTCCTCGGAGCACCGCCTGTCGGGGGCCTCCCGCTGCAAAAGGATCTGGCTGCAGCCCACGATTCGTGGATCGACAAGGTGCGCGCCACGGTGCCACCGGACAAGCTACTAATCCACGAAGCCAAACACTGCTGGAGACCGCTCTGCGAATTTCTAGCGCCGGAATTCGAGCAGCCCTGTGCCGATATTCTTGCGTCAGGGGTGCCGTATCCGCACGCCAACGACACCGTGCTGATGCAGAGGTTCATCGTCGTCATGCATGCTATCTCTTTCATCTTTTGCATGTCCTCCTCCTCCTCTTTTTCGCCCACTTCCTAATTCTGAAACGCCGCGGCAAGAAGTCTAAGCGGACCTAACCCCTATAATCCCCCTTACACCCCTCTCCTTTCAGCTCGACGCTCTAACCCCCGCAACTCTAAGCTGCTTTGATCAGCGCACGCTCGCTAAGCTTTGAGTTTACTCCTAAACCCACTAACACCAGCCCCTCTTTCTTTCTTTCTTTCTTTCTTTCTTTCTTTCTTTCTTTCTTTCTTTCTTTCTTTCTTTCTTTCTTTCTTTCTTTCTTTCTTTCTTTCTTTCTTTCTTTCTTTCTTTCTCTCTCTGGCGATCTACTTGCTTACCTCTCAAAGCCATTTTGGTTCTATAATCCATGCTGGTTCTTTGAGTCTTGCTTGCCATAAAAATAGACTGTGTCCTTAATCTTTATTGGGTGCTCGAAATTATCAGTCGGTCGCGCGTCTTTTGTGGGCCTGTCGAGCCTCGGATGTCGCTTGTCCGGACACCCATTATTAAGTCGTAACTCCTTCGAGCTCAAAATAATCCTCGAGGTATCTTCCTGGGTGTTTGAACGTCGTCCTTGTGACCACGGGTGTCGATGTTGTCGCCGCTCGTGCTTATTCACCCAAACCGCATCACCATCCCTCCACTGACGTTGTTCTCCGTGTCATGCACCGACGCTGCTCATGACAGGTGTCCGCGCACAAATGACGTGTGGTTAACCTGTTCTCTCACGACACCTCGATCAGGCAATTTATTGCGGTTGCGCGATCGCGCGCAGCGTCGTCATCTAGTCTCTTTCTGTATAGCGCCATGTTCCATCGGCTTCTTTGCTTCCTTCGCCCTAGCGTGCTCGCCTCGCCCTTTGTTCAGTATTTTCCTCTCCCTTCTGACCATGCTTCTTTTTCGTCCTCTGTGGTCCTTTCTTTCTCGTGCGTCATTCAATCTGGCTCTTTGAGCCTGGGCGTTGCTTGCCATCACGTAATGGCCCTCTCAGACGCATGTCGGCGCTGCAATCGAGAGTTCAACAACTCGCAAACGATTGTAAACACGGCCTGGCCTTCGCGACGGCGAGCATCGAAGCGCCTCAGCTCGAAGCGCCTCAGCGAATTCAAGCCACAGGAGCTCGCCAACACAACGACAGATCCGGCCGCCGTCGAAGACTGTGACACTTATAGCAACTCCACCTTGCTTCGCTGCACTTTCACCTCGAGTGGCCTGACAGAAGCTCCCCGCTGTCAAACTACCAGCAGATGCTCCTAGCGGCGACTCAACGTCGGGACCCATCCCAATTCCAGTGCAACATCTACCGCGCTCGACCGAGTTGGCTCGAATACCCCAACTCCCGGCCCGTGGCTTCTACGCCATCTTCTCATCGGCAGCTCTCACCCTGCCTTGCCCTTGCCATCGCCTCCTTCCTGTTCGCACCGCCTGTTGCGTGTTGTCCCCCTCGCAGCCTTGAGCCGAAAGCCAAATACGGCTCGAGCCTTTCCTGGCTCCCCACCTCGCCCGGGTCCCGTCCGGCTTCAAGATCGCGCACTATGCATGTAAAAACAGACGTCCGATCAAACGGGCGATGGCACAGTTACGTAATAATTGGACGTGTTTCATGGCAAGGGCGGCATAAACTCCAACTTGCCTCTTTTCCCCTGCAACCGTGGACGACACCCTGCAGATTCGGAGCAGCCGCGGGCGCAGGTGTGCCTTGGACGCCGACATACGCAGATACAGCTAGACGACAGGCACGGACGTCCCGCGAGTGCGGTTAGACAGCGGATACGGCTGCGGACGCAGCTCCGTAGCAGATGCGGACACGCCGCGGATGCGGACACGCCGCGGATGCGGGTAACACATGGATGCTCGCGGATGCGGACAACGTCGCGGATACGGATAACTCGCAGATGACGAACGGATTTGGCTGCCTGTCGCTTAGAGGGTTTATTAAAGAAAAAGAAGTGCCTTATATTTGCAGTATCTTCTTACTCAGAGATTTCCCTTATATGGCTGGAAAGTTGCCATCGAACAGCGAATGCCACACAACGATACTTATATTTACGAATAATATATGTCGTGGTCCTCAAATACGACGACCGTGGCTATCGAGCTCCCTTCAGTTCTGGGAACAAACCGCGAAGAGTACATGTTGATAATGGGCAGGTTTCTGTTGGTGCTGGGAAAAAAGAAAAGAACTCGTAGAAACTTGAAGCGATGCTCGAGCTGGTTTCGAAGGTTGAGATGGTCTCGACTGGGCTGTTCGGCAGGAAGGACGAAGGTGCCGTGGCGGCGACGTCGGAGCCTCTGTACGTTATTGGCGCCGGGTTTGCTCGTACGGGGACGTCTTCGCTCAAGCTAGCGTTGGAGACCCTTGGTCTTCGAGTTTATCACATGACGGAAAACGTTAAGAACCATAACCTGCCTCTGTGGCACGCGTGGTCGGCCGCCAAGTCTCCCGAGGAGCGCGCGCGAGCGATCGATGGAATTGTGGATGAGTTGGCGTCGCGCGGCTTCAACGCTACCACAGATTTTCCAGCGAGTCTCGCCTACGAAGAACTCCTCGGGCACTACCCGTCGGCCAAAGTTCTTTTGAGCGTGCGCTCCAAGGGCGAGGTGTGGGCGGCGTCGGTCCTGAGCACCATCGCGCGATTCGGGCCCCTATCCAAGTACCCGCCGTGGCGTTTCTTCGAGTCCTTGCGCATGAACGTCGAGACTCACGAATATATTTGGCAGACGATAGGCGCGCCCACCGTCGATGGCCTCCCGCTGCGAGACGATCTGGCTGCAGCTCACGATTCGTGGATCGACAAGGTGCGCGCCACGGTACCATCGGACAAGCTACTCGTGCACGAGGCCAAGGATGGGTGGAAACCACTTTGCGAATTCTTATCGCCAGAATTCGAGCAGCAGTGTGCCGACATCCTCAAGTCCGGGGTGCCGTATCCGCACGCCAACGACACCTCAAAGATGCAGACCTTCATTGCGCTCTCGCAGATCATCTCCTTTCTCTTCTGCTCCGCGCCTCTCCTGGTGATTTTTCTGTGCGCCCGCCGCTTTTTTGTGAAATTCTACCGCAAGCCCAAGCGCATCTAGGGGTTCCCGTTTTGCGACGCGACAAGTCTTCAGGGATAACGTCGTCCCAGCGTCCGCGAGTCATTGAGGAGTGGTGGCATTTGCATGTCGTCGGCGGCGGCGGCGGATACAGTCAAAAGTACAAACGACCACCACAGCTGGTCCGTAGCCGACACTCATAAAACCCAACTCCAATGCACATTACACTTATAAAACCCAACTCCAATGCACATTGTGAGAGAGTCGGAAATAACTACCTAGCGCAAGAGGGAGCAGCACTGCCGTACGACGACGACGACGACGAGGGAAGTCCTCTCGTGCCGCGTTTTTTTGAGGATGGTGCTTTCGAAGTAGACTGCGACATCTGCTGCTGTACCCGTAGTCCCACGCGTGGAACATTGCTCCAGCAGTCCGTCGTCCAGCGACACGGTCTACTCTCCAGGTCCAGGGCTATTTAAACCGACGCAGACGGCGCAGACGACGACGACGACGACCAAGCATATGCTTTATACCTGCGTCGACTGGACTCCAAATAATCTTTTTTTTCGCCGGGTCCGCCTACGTCGCCGAGGCAGATCCGGGCGCTGATGAAGATTGTGACTTATCGCAACTCTACCTTGCTGCGCTGCACTTTGTCACTTCGAGAGTGGCGTGACAGGAGCTCTCCGCCGTCAAAGCAGATGCTCCTCCGCCTAGCGGCGTCTTAACGGAATCGGGAACCGCCACCTTCCAACTGCACTTATTAGAACGGCGCTACGCGCTTCAAGTCCAACAAACATGTTCTGGAGGCTATATGGCCTACATTCGCTTTTTGTTGAATGGGGCGCTCTACAGACAGGCAGGCCTCTTTACCTCCGTCCGGGCTTAACTACTAGTGTTTGCAACTTCGCGTTTCAACCAAGGTTGCATTGCTGCTGCTAACTAAGGTGGGAGGGGGTGAACGAAGTTTTTTTTGAATGCGAGCAGCACGACCGGGAATGGGCTGTTTCGCGGCGCGCATTGTGTGTTGTTCATCGCCCCTGGCTCTTTGAGCCTGAGAGTTGCTTTTGCTTGCCATAATGGCATATGATGAGCATCTCGCGGGCGGCGGTCCCCTCACCGGCTCTGCCGTCGAACAGTCGCGTCAGTCGAATCGCTTTTGGTTTGCCAGCCCCGGATATTATCAAGTTGTAGCGAGTTTTTCACAAGAACGACGACGACGACGACGACGATTTGGGTGTCCGTCCACATCATTCCTCGATTGGCAGTAGGTAGTACCCTCCGTGACATCCGGAGAGTGAGTCATTCATTCAGTCATGCCCGTATTTGGGTATATCTTCTTCTTCTTCTTCTTCTTCACGAGCTCGCTCCCTCCATATTACTCCAAGCCGGTGTGTGGTGTCATCATCATCACAATTGGTCTTATTAGTTTCAACCTCATGAATTCCGCTTATTAATTGACGAGATTCGTACAAGAAGAAGATCTATTTTGAATCGCAATCCTAAGCCTCCAAGCCGTTTAAAGACCCTCTTAGGAGTCGACATTTAAAGACAGATCATCATGGGGTGCGACGCGATGGCGAGGTTATACAAGGCGAACTGCGCGCTCCAGGAGCGGCAGCGGTTGCTCGAGGCGGAGCTCGTGGAGGCGCAACTGCAGGTGGTGCGGGCGACGAGCGAGGCGCGAAGATTGGGCGAGAGACTTCGCGAAGCGAAGCGGAGCGCGCACGAGAGCGTGCGGGGGTTGGCCGAACGGAGACTCGCGCGGTGTTTGATGAAGGATGTCGAACCACACTTCCCCGACTTTTCTACCATATTGTGAGTATTACTTACGGTTGTGGCGTTGGAAGGCGCAGTCGGCGCCGCAGTCCGAGTAGGGGCAGTGCTCTACGAGAGTTCTGGAGCGGCGCGTCGCGAGGAAGTTGTCGAAGAAGGTGGAGAAGGATACGCCGTTGATTTTGTAGTGGGAAGAGTAGGCGTCCTGCCGGGGAATCATCTCGTGGTTGTGGCAGGCGGGCGCGAAGACGGCCGTCGGGTAGGATCGACGGTTCGGCAAACTCTCCAAAGTGTTGAGAAAATCCGCGTGGACGACGTCGTAGTGCATCGCGACGATGTCGTACTGGAAGTTGAAGACAGCGACTGCGCCCTGGAGGTCGAGGAGTGCGGTCGACGTGACGAGGTCGGCGACGGGAGGGTTAGCGAGGTGCCGAAAGGACTTCGTCGCGTTCCGCGACGCTTCGGTGTCGGGCCAGATCGCGCTATCGACCAAGGCAACGGTCTGGGGGAAACGTCGTTTTATTTTGTTGAAGTTGTAGATGACCCCGCGGCCCCCCGCGGACTCCCCCGCGAACACGATCAGTTCGGCTCGGCCAACGCCCTTACCTTCGAGGTCGTCGAATAGAGAATCTACGACGTGAGCCCCATCAAAGCTCCAGTTGCCGGCTCGAGCGTCGCCGATCCACGCGTCGGAAGTGCAGTACGTTGCTCTCGCAACGGTCGCGCCGCGGAGTTTTCCGTACGAGTTAAGAATCGAACCCGCCGGTTCGAAAATCGAACTACTGGAATTCGCGCTCGATATGCGTTCCGGATTTCTGTCGCACGGCACGCTCGTGCACCACCCGCCGCCCTCGAGCATAATCACCCAAGTTTTTCTCGACCCTTCGCGAAAGTAGTACGTCGCCGGCGACCCATCGTTGCAGGACGCATCCAACCGCACGCGCTCCAGTTCTGCTTCACCCTTCTCGACGAACAGCGTCGTCGGGGCCTGCCGCGCGATCCCGAGGCTCGCGAGCCCGAGCCCCAGGACGATGCCCCACACGCGCCGCCGCCGCCGCCAAACCCCCTGCTGCTGCTGCTGCTGCTGCTGCTGCTGCTGCTGCAGAAGTGGACGCATGGTATGCACAGAAACGCGTCACACGGATCCCACCGTGACGTCATTTCCGAATGAACGAACTACTACCCCCAATGCAAAAACTACTACTCGTTTTCGAATCGTTCGGTTTTCTATAGTGGATATATATGGACGCCTCAGTCGTCGTCCGACGAGTCGACGGCAGGGGCGGCGGCGGGATCCGAGCGCGGAGAGGGCGTGCAACGAGCTCGACGCCCCTCGCCACGGTCAAGCCATGGCGAGCGGCGAGCCCGGGAGCGGTCGTGACGGTGGCGGCTGTTGGTGTTATCGCCCAAGACCTCGAGCCTGCTGCGGAGAGGTAGGACGTTAACAAGCAGCGCCAACAACAGCAGGAGAGGCGGCCAGCTGCGTACTCGGCGGAGTTTATCCGCGCCATGACGCCAACGATCTCGCGACAGACGGCATCCGAACGAAAAGTCGCCGCCGCTCTCGCGTTCCCGCTTCGGTGGTTTTTTCGGCGACGCACCCCGCGAGCGCCGTCGCTTCCTAGCGCTGCCAACACCGCCATCTGCTCGTGTCTCTCACCACCAGCAGAAAAAAAAAAAACCCTTCTTCGTTTTTATAAAAAATATATTTTTTCAGAAAAAATTATTAAAACGGTGGCGGGTTTAATAATTACAAGTGCAGGCCAGTAAGTTCGCCAGTAAGTTCACCTAGTCCCAATCTTAGACGTCAAATAATCTTGAATTCATCATCGCAATTTCAAGAGCGCAGGAAAAAAGGGTTCAAGCATGACATCAAAAATTCCGCTTTATGATGATTATAGAGGGGCGAGTTGTCCGCGTCGTATATGACATCAATTTTCCTTCAAGTCAACCTCCTCGAATACGACATAAATTATTCCTGGAGTCCATAATGACAGAAAGATCACTTTCAGGATATGATTATTCGCATGCTCTAGAAACTATCTTCTAGGACAAATCCTTGCGGAGGAGGCCTTGAGGAGGTCAAGCAGCCAGGAAATCATCTGTCGGAGACGCCCGTCGAACCTCGCAGTACTACGGGGCGACTTATAATATAGCGCCAACAACTGACGACGTATTATTATCAAAACAACGCTTTGTTCGAACGATTTTTTCAGTGCCAAAATTTTGGCGAAAGTGACATTCATCATCGCTTGCGAAACCGACGTGATTTTTAAGACAACGGAATAATGCCAGCCGGTTCAAGAATACGTACCTGCGCAAAGGACCAGGCCGGTGACACCAAGTATAATCGTAGGGCGTCGCTACTTAGGGTCCGGGTCTTGCTCGCGTTGCCGAGGGAATCCTCTTCGGCTGTCCGTGACGGTACAAGTGACTCACTCCCCGGGCATGACCCCTATACAATACGCATGAAGTTGGGCACCATATGGTGGCGGCGAGCCCAGTCTCGGCGCTGCCGCTGGCAGTCGTAAGCGACTCATGCCGTACCGGGGAGCGGCCCCGAGTCGCGAGAGGTTTTGCGTGCTTTGATCAATTACAGCTGCGACTCTGTCTCCGAAACGACGGCTGGAAGCCGCCGCAGGGAGAGTAGACGTGTCGATGGCGCACAGTGTGGGCTTTGCGGGGTTCAGTCTCTCGTTTGGCGACCGTTTTTTCTTGCGTGTTCGATACGGGCGCTGTCCTCAGAGCGGTAGACAACTAGAAGAGCAAGGATGCCATCTGTTTATGGCACCCATTTTAAGACGGAGCTAAAGATTGTAGGTCAGGAACACCCTTCGCCAGAAAGCGGCAAAACGCGTCGCGCCAACGGAACCGTCAACTGCAGCACACTACTTCTGAGGCTGGCATCGTCAACCATCCCAGTCAAAAGTCGACAGCTTCTCGAAGAAGATGATTCGCCCTCTCATGTCTCATCGGCCGCTTGTGTTTCGCATCAAGCTCGCACCCTGATTGGATTGGATTGGATTGGATTGGATTGGATTGGATTTTCTTCTCGCAGCCATTTCATATGGTACTACTACCTGTGCTTTCGAAGGTTTTCTTTCCACGACGTTCGAGGTCGCAGCTATTTTAAAATATTGGAAATCGATTTTGGGGAAGAGAAACGAGGGGAGTGCGGTTCGCGTGCTTCGCCATGAACAGAGACGCTCGTATCTCGTCGGATGCGCAATGGCAAGGGGCGACGCTCACGGCGAGCGGTGGTCAAAGAGAGGGGGTCCATTCCATTCCATTCCATTCCATTCCATTCGGTGGCAACTTTTGGTGGTGCTCGAATTGACTGCGCAGAATTTATTCCATGGAAGGCCGGCTCGTTGAAAAAGAAGAAGAAGAAGAAGAAGAAGAACTGGCGCACTTGTGGCTCGTGTTTTTGTCCGCACGGAACCGCGGATAGCGACGACGACGGGGGTTCGTTACGTATGAGTCGGGTCGTCTCGAAGCAATCATTTCTGTTGTTGTTGTTGTTGTACACAGTCGATTCCTAAACAACAACAACGTTACCTGTTCTTCTCAGGTAAGTGAAGGAAAAAGTGCTCGCGAGCGGCTCGCGAGCGATGTGCTCGGCCATTCGACGCGCAAACGGCTCAAAACAACGACTCATGGTGCTCTTTCGAAGTCCGAAGTAAGAAGCTGGGGTCGAACGGCGTGGACGGTCATCCGAGTTATCCGGCACGAAAATGGTCACTCCGACGGTAATTTTCTGGGGGTTGAATTGTTCGGGTTTCTGAAGGAAAGTTTTTGAGCGGACTCCTAGGAGTGAGTCCCCGCAGACGCGCCGGAACTTCTTCTGGTGAGCTCTGTTGTATGCTTCCGGATGGTGTGGCTGGGCGCCCAAATAACTTAGAAGCAAAGGTTAGAGGAGTGTCGGCGAGGCTGCCCGAGGGCGTCTCAGACACTTGAGGTGGTGGTGTTGGAAGCTTGAATGGGGGCACCCGATGGGCTTTCGAGGGGCGCGTTTGGACGGACTTGGCGGCTATGCACTCCTCGGCCTTGGTGAGTTGGAAGGCGCCTATGTCGTCGTCGTCGGGCTTCTTTTTTTTCTTTCTTGGGCGGCGGCGCCCCCCCCCCCCCCAAGCGTTCTCGCTCCCGGGGGCAAACTTTGGCTCTCGGGGAGCCAGGAGAGGAGGATTTTCATGCCAAACTGTGGCGAAGGAGGGCGATCTCGCCGGCGTCCTGGGTGGTGGTGTAGGCTCCGAGGTTGTGCTTGCCAAGCTGCTCCGTGATGGGGCCTTTATCCAGTAGCCCTCGATGGCCGAGACACCTCGGGTGAGGTACGAGAGACGAAGATTGTTTCTCCGCAGAGTTGGAGGCACCAGGGCAGATTTGGAGATCAGCAGATGTCAGGCGAGGGCCGCCGGCGTTGGGAGCTTCGGATTCTGGGTCGGCGTCCGGGGTGGCGTTGGCGGCGGGGGTGGCGCGTTTTTTTCCGAGAAGGCGGGAACAGCGTCAGCGCAGACGCGTTGATAACCGTGGAGAGGTCGCCCGCCGGCGCCGCGCGGGTGGCGTCCTGCTGCTGCTCCTGATAGAGCTGGATCCAATAGGGGGCCTGGTTGGTTCAAGGGGGAGAGACTTGGACCAGGCCCTGCGGTAGACCTCCTCGGGCTGGAGCGCAGCCCGCCATGCCTCAAGCTTAAGCCCTCGAGCGTCTCCTGGAGATTCAAGGCGACACGACGTAGATCCGATCCGATCCGATCCGATCTTCAACGAGTCTTTTCTCCGAGGACCACTTGGCGTCCTCGCCCTAGAGCTCGCCGCAGCTTTCCGCAGTCTTCTCGAGGCCGGCCGTAAGACTGACCGTCAGCCAAGACGCCCGCCCCGTCCGCGCTCGCCTTTTTGATCCAGAGCTCCCGGCGCTAAAACCTCGAGTGGCAGCTCCGTCGTCGTCGGCGGCGGCACGTTTTCTTTGATGATCGCCGCAAGCCCGGCCTCCTTTATCGTCGCAACGCGATCTGCGACCGCCCTATCGCTGACGCTCGCCCAGGCCGCAGTCTCGGCCTGGGACTTCTTCAAAGCGCTCGCGACAGGCCACGAGACGCGAGCTTTTGGCCTTGTCGCCGCGCAGGAAACCTAAAGCCTTCTTCACTCATAAATCACCCTCTTCAACAAAGGGTCGACACACATAATACATCATATGGGCTCGGTCGTGAGCAGTGTAGGCAGCAAGGAGACGCGGCAGCGCGCCCGGTTGTACCTCGCAGACGCGATGGCTATGGGCCTCGCGCGCGCGCGCGTCGGCAAAGTGCGATGGACGCTGGCGAGAGGAGCGAACGTGAACGATACGGATGCTTTGGGGCGTTCGCAGTTGCACATCGCAAGCTCCGAGGGTTACGCCGAGGTCGCGCGTGCTCTGCTCGACCGCGGCGCCGACGTCGATCTGAGCGACAGTGGCGGGCGGTCGCCGCTCTTCGTAGCGATTTACCACGACCACGTTGCTGTGGCTCGACTCTTGTTAGAGCGCGACGCAGACGCGAACCGGGCGACGATCGACGGTGATGTCCCGATTCACGTCGCGTGCAAACGCGGGAATCTCCAAGCCGCGAGACTGCTGATTGAGCACGGTGCGGACGCGAATCGGAGGGACGCGGGCGGCCGTTCGCCGCTTTTCGTATCGAGCCAACGCGGTCGAACCGAGATCGCTCGAATGTTGTTGTCACTCGAGGCCCGTCAAACCGCAGACAACGAGGGCGTCTCTCCGCTGTATGTTGCGTGCCATCGCGGTCATTTCGATGTCGTGCGGCTATTGCTCGAGGAAAGCGGTGTCGTGCCGCACTTGAAGGATTTGAATCGAATCTTTCGAGAAACGAACGACGAGACGCGCCGAGACTTGGAGCGCCTTCAGATTGAGATCGGCGAGAGAAATCGAGCCAGGAATCGCGAACTGCGCGCCGAAGTGGGCGAACTCCGTGCCGAGCTGAAACGATGGCGAGACGGCGAACTCGCGAGCAGGCGCGTCGTCGACGTAGATTCGAGCGTCTCGACGGTCGTGGTCGTGGAAAGCGAGCCTCCGGCAAAGGTTGCTCGAAAAAGCGCGCTGCTCTTTCTTTCCCAAGAAGCCAACCGAGTCAAGGAGGAAAGGGACAGCGAAGTCATGCAGCTTCGGGGGGAGCTCGAGGATCTCGAGTTGTGCACGTTGTGCATGACGAGCCGCCTCGATACCGTCTTCATGCCCTGTCGGCACTTGCTCGCGTGCGAAGCGTGCGCCGCCGACCTCTTAGGGAGGTACCACGCTGCCAACGCTCCGTGTCCCGTGTGTCGCGAGCCCATCACCAGCCTCGTCGCGGGCGTGAGGTTGGCTTAATAATTGTATAGACTAGGATGATGATGATGATGATAAGGCAAGCAGGGCTGCCCCCGCCGCCGCCGCCGCGAGAAGAGCGAGAAGGGGCTGGGTGCTTCCCTCCTCTGGGAAAAAAAGAGGCCTTTGCCGCCTTCTTTGCCGGACTTGAACAACAACAGGAGGCGTCGTTGCTTCTTCTTTTTTCCGAGGACGGCGGCGGGGACCAAGAAGCAAAAGTGTGTCCTCGATGTCGCGCGATTTCTTCTTCTGACTACTTACCAACGCGAGCTGGCCGCAGGCCGCGGCGATTTCGCTTCCAAACTCCTTCCGTTCGCGGACGCGAAGACCCCTTTTCACGAGGCGAGCTCCAAACGCCCTCGTCGCTTCCTTCGAAGGCTGCTCGTACCCATACGTTTCCGCCGTTAGATTCGGATTGTAGGGTATGAGGTTGACCATAACGTTCCTCGCCTTCAACAACTCCACCAATTGTTCGGCGTGCTCGGGCTGGTCGTTGACGTCCTTCAACAACACGTACTCGAGCATGACCGGATACTTCTTACCCACGAGGTGCTCGTCGAGGGCCTCCATCAGCTTGGGCATGGGCATCGCGCGCGCCGCGGGCACCAGGCACTCTCGAAGCGCTTGCGTCGGCGCGTGCAACGACAGCGCGACTTGAACTTCCGGGAACTCGCGGCTGAGTTTCCTGAAATTCGGGACCCCGACGGTCGATATAGTTACAGATTTGCGCCGCAGCTCCCATGACCCCGAAGCCGTCAGCATCTCGACGGCTTTGGTGACGTTGTCGTAGTTCATCAAGGGCTCGCCCATGCCCATAAAAACCACGTTCCGCACCTTTCCCGCGAATGCTACTTGCTCGACAATCTCGCACGCGGTGAGGTCGGCGAGGATCCCCATGGTCCCGGTGGCGCAAAACGTGCACCCCATCTGACAGCCAACTTGGCTCGACACGCACACCGTCGTCCTGTCTTCGTGTCTCATAACCACAGATTCCACTCTGTGACCAGACCGCAGCTCGATGACGTGTTTTGTCGTATTCGTGGACTCGAGGGTCTCGACGATGCGGCTCGTGAAGAGCACGAATTCTCTCCGCAGCGACGGAAGAATCGGCGGCAGCTGAAGCTGCGGACGGGAGCCCAAGGCAAAAATCTCATCCCACCCGCCGCCGCTCTTGATCCCGGGCACCACGGCGCGGTACACCTTGCTCGCGACGCTCGCGGGATACCCCTGGCCCTCCACCCACCGAATCAGAGCGCCCTCATCGAAGATACCCGGCGCTTTACTTTCCGCATCAGGTCTACTCGCCATCGCCGACCGAAGGAAAGGGTTAGGGGGGGAGGGATTGAGGACGAGCGGGAGGGCAGGGTGTCGTGCGTTTCGCGTTTCAGGCCTGCGGGCGGCCCGAGGGTAAATTATAAATTACTCGGCGGCCCGCGACGGAGATTCCGAATGCGCTCGTGTAGCACAAGCGTCCTGGCGATTTACGTGGACGCGTCGGTCTGTCTCCGTGGCATGCGGACTCGTGTGTCCCGCCGCAGCCTTCTCTGAAAGAAACTCCGAGACTCAATAGTAAAATAAGCAACCACACACGCGAAGGTTCCTCGCGTATCACGGTGCGCTTGACGGCATGGTAGAGGGCGGGGGCGGCGGTCCCGGTGGTGGAATCACGCTTGTCGGCATGGAAGAAGGCGGGGGCGGCGGGCCAGGATCCGGCGAAGGCGCGCTGGTCGGCATGGTAGAGGGCGGGGGCGGCGGTCCCGGTGGTGGAATCACGCTTGTCGGCATGGAAGAAGGCGGGGGCGGCGGGCCAGGATCCGGCGAAGGCGCGCTGGTCGGCATGGTAGAGGGCGGGGGCGGCGGTCCCGGTGGTGGAATCACGCTTGTCGGCATGGAAGAAGGCGGGGGCGGCGGGCCAGGATCCGGCGAAGGTGCGCTGGTCGGCATGGTAGAGGGCGGGGGCGGCGGTCCCGGTGGTGGAATCACGCTTGTCGGCATGGAAGAAGGCGGGGGCGGCGGGCCAGGATCCGGCGACGGCGCGCTGGTCGGCATGGAAGAGGGCGGGGGCGGCGGTCCCGGTGGAATCACGCTTGTCGGCATGGAAGAAGGCGGGGGCGGCGGGCCAGGATCCGGCGACGGCGCGAGGGTCGGTCCGCCGGTAGGCGCGTAGGAAGGCGCGTAGGAGGGCGCGTAGGTTGGCACGTATGTTGGCGCGTAGCTCGTGTTTGTCGCCTCGACGACTGTGGCCTGATTGTGCTTGGACCTAAATGCTGTTGTGAGCGCTGCACCAATGCCAACCCGCGTTTCTTGTTTCGGCGAGTACCACAGCACCACAAGAAGACCTACTAGCCCAAGAACAGACCCTAAACTTATACCACGGTGCTGCTCCGCGGGCGCGTGGCTTACTTCGGGGGCCTCCTCGTCCGCGCACGAGGTACCATACGACCGCATCATCACCTCAACACTGCGCCATACGACGCCCTCCAATTACGGCGCGTGGCAAAAATATTCAAGGTCTAACATTCGTTTTTTGATCTCTGGTTCTACATGCTCGGGAGGTCGCTCACGAAGTACAGGAACGTTTTTCCTTTACCCGGAGACATCGCGGAATACTCGCGCGCGCAAGGACCCTGTCGATAAGAATTCAATCTCACCGCCAAGTGCGGGAACACCAACACGCAAAGATGCTCGCGGACACCTTACTACCCGCATCCGAGGCGTGTCCGCATCCGTGACGTGTCCACATCCGCGGCGTGTCCGCATCTGCTACGGAGCTGCGGTCGCAACCGTATCCGCTGTCTAACCGCACTCGCGGGACGTCTGTGCCTGCAGCTGTATCTGCGCATGTCGGCGTCCAAGGCACACCTGCGCCTGCGGCTGCTCCGAATCTGCAGGGTGTCGTCCGCGGTTGCAGGGGGAAAGAGGCTAATTTGAGTTTATGCCGCCCTTGCCATGAAACACGTCCAAGTATTACGTAACTGTGCCCTTCCCCGTTTGATCGGAAGTCTGTTTGCGTGCATAGTGCGCGATCGAGCCCACCGGGACCCGGGCGGGGTGGGGAGCCGTGAAAGGGTCGACGGTATTGGGCTTACGGCTCAAGGCTGCGAGGGGGACAACACGCAACAGGCGGTGCGAACAGGAAGGAGGCGGCAGCAAGGGCAAGGCAGGGTGAGAGCTGCCGACGAGAAGATGGCGTAGAAGCCACGGGCCGGGAGTTGGTATTCGTGCGAGGAGAAGAGGCGCGGGCCGCAGGAAGCGGAGACACGAAAGAGAAGCGAAAAGAAAAAGAAGGGCGTCATCAAGGGTAGAGCGTGGGGACGCCCAGAGGAGGTGCGGGGACTTCATGCGATCAAGTGTTTTCAAAAGGCGCCGGACTCTTCATCATCAACCTCGGTGTCGGGATTGTCGTGCTCGCCAGTGGTGTTTGGCGTTTCTTTGAAGAACGCCCAAAGCAGGTCGTAGTCGATGCACCCGTCGAGTTTCTTCCAGATAGAGAAAGTTATATTTGATGATTACGAAGGCCTTGAGCAGCCTGGGCCTGAGGCGAGAGCGAAGTAGCGTTTTGCTCAGCTTCGTGAACCTGAAGGACCGCTCCTCGTGAGCTTCAGTGAACTGTGCGCAGCCCTTACTCTCAAACAGCAAGGTCGCCGTCGTCGGTTATTCGTCGCGGATCATCGACAGCTAACATAAAAATCTTTGTCATAACGAGACTTTTTGCCGCGAACTTCATCTTCGACAACAAATCGCTGGTATGTATCATGAGTCATCATCGCCCGGAACTTAAAGCAGTTCGGTGAGTGTCGTGTTTCTGCCGCGTAGCGACTGGCTTATCCGCTGATTGATTCACCGTCATCGACGAGGTCGAGAATATCGTCGTCGGAGTCGGAGTCGGCAGCACGACGTTTCTTCTTATAGGGCAAAGGTTGCGTCGGTTCTGGCTGAAGCGAAGCGAGTCACTCTGCTGCTTTGTCCCCAAGCTGCCTCGAACGTGACAGTCGCGAGCGTGGCTTGTGCTAACTAACTAACTAACTTCAGACCTCTCCCGAGCATGGGAGCCAGGCCGGACCGACAGGAGCCAGTCCGGAATCACGGGCCTGTAGACGAGGGGCGCCGAAAGGTGGGTCGGCGGAGAGTGAGCATCAAGCTTGTCGCCGTGCGACGAGGAGACTTGCGCCTGCGGCAGAATTTTGTCGAGCTTGAGCGTTGGATTCAACAGCATCAAATCATAACCGCTTTCGCTTGCGCAGGTGGTGCTCGCTTCAGCTTTTTCGACAAGCAGCACCTAACGGAAAGTTTGAATGGACTGGTGAACAAATCATCCCACAGAACGTCGTTTAATTTGCGATTCGGGCCAGTGCCGGCGTGCCGTCTTGGGACGACACGCAGCTCCCGTTTCTCAAGCGACTTGATGCAACGATAAACGTACGCTCGCTCCGTGTCGGGGCCACTGGAACGTCGCCTTCGGTCTGGAGTGAGTTTCATGGGTGGCTGCATGGCCGCCTCGAGCTGCGAGTTGACGCTCCATTCGAAGTTAGTAAATGGCCGAGGAACCTTGCCGAAAGACGCGGAGTAAGAAGCGGACTCGACGGCTCTAGACGGGGTCTCTGTAGTCGCATCTGTATCAGAACCTAGGCTCTCGTACTCGTCGCGCAACACGTCCTCGCGCAACACGTCCTCGATCTCTAGCGCTGGATATCATCCTTGTTGGCTTTTCTTTGACGGACCTCGCCGGTGACAATCTGCGAGAGGTGGAGAACAACGGCGACTTGCCTTGGATAAGTTCGTCGTCGTAGATGGCCGGATAGTGTCCGTTAATAAACGCAGACGTCCGTCCGGTGTTCGATGGCTCTTTGATTGAATCCTTTCTCTTGCAAGCCTGCCGAACCAGTAGCAGCTTGTTGCCGCCCGGTAGGATGCATCTCAATTGAAACGCGACGCTCTTCTCTGAAACGCCGCCGTCGGTGGACATGCACGCCAGTGAGCCGTTCGCCACTCCGAAGAACGACGTGACAATTGACTCGTACAAGCGAGACTGGCTAGCCACCTCATCATCGACCTCGGCATCAGAGACACCCCCTTCGTCCGACCTCGGTAGTAGTTCCATCAGTGGCATGCGATTCTCGATAGGCGTTGACGGGGCTCTGAGCCTTCACACGCTCATCGTTCTCTTTCTTCATTTTCTCGTACCACGCCTTCAGACTCGCAAGCGAATGAAATGGCCTCGAACTCCGGCATTTAACTCAGAACTCGCGCTCGCTGTCGTCGTGGACTTCGTACACGAGATCTTCAACGCCTCTTTCTCCAACTCCGCTCGGAAATTTGTGGTTTGGGTTGTGCTCAACGACAAATGCATGCCATTCTCTTTGGCGTTCGGCATCAGTCCACCCCTTCCTCCAGGTGCCAGGCATGGAAAAATTAGCACCCGACGTCCTTCGAAAAGTCTTCGAACAAGAGCTTCCTCTGCGCAGCACCTTCTGAACCCCCGCGCTCCCCTCCCGATGCTGATGTCGTGACCGCTTCTTTCTCGCCGTGTCTCGAGACGAGGTTTAAGTTAAGGCTGCTTGAGTGGGGTTGGACCCATTGTTTCAAGCAGCGGAGACGCGACACGGAGAGCCGCGACGCTCCCACACCGCAGGCGTCCGCATCCGCAGGGTGTCCGCATCCGCTGGGTGTCCGCATCCACTGGGTGTCCACTGGGTGTCCGCGTCCGCAGGTCCCCTGGTCGCGGACGCTTGCGGTCACGGTCCAAATCCGCGGGTCGGACACGATCCGCGTCCGTGAGCTTCTTTACACCAACGAGAGGGTCGTCGAAGGACTGAATGCGGCGAGAGACCGACACCCTTCAAACGCCACCAGCTTGGCTGACGTTGAATGTCTTTTTTTCGGGGAGCGCGTGATTGATCGACGCTTTTTTTCGTGCCACCACGCTGCACGCGCTGAGTCTATTTTCGGAATCAATCGTGGTCCAGGTATGCTTTTTGCCTTCGTTGACGCGCGCCGGCGACTGTCCGGTCACCAACATCGTTATAGCAGTCACGCATTGAGAGAAGGAAAGATGTGAAGCGGAGTAAGACGAGAGACTTTCGCCGGTATCTTGACGACTCGTACGATGTCGAGGACGTGTTTAGGGGGCTCGACGATGAATCCAACCCAACACCAAGGATTCTGACTTTAACACACGAGCTTGCGCAGCAAAAAAAGGGAGATAGATTTCAAAGAAGCCACGGTCGGACGTTCTTTTCGACCTCGACCGACGTCAGGGCGACAGGCCGACAATTTTTTTTCGGGTCTCGGCGTGCCTCTCGCGCGGACCAAAGTACCGATCCGCCCGGTCGCAATTTCCGCCGGCATTCTTTTGCACGGTCACAACCCCCTGCTTCCTATCTCCTCTTGGACAAGGGTCGTTTTCGACGCTTCTTTAGTGCGATGGCTGTGACTACCCCATCGACGAGGTTTTTTTCCCTCGCTGTCATTTTTCAAATCAAGTTTCGGCGCGGACGCGTGCAATGACGGTTGTTGTTTGAAGATGCCACTTCTGAGGACACTCGTGTTCGCGCTATACTACTCGATACATGAGCCTCTCCTTTGGTGAAATCGCCCACAACAGTTTTTTTGCGGCGGCGGCGGCGGCGGCGCTTGGTACCGAGTGTCTCGGAGTGTGCGATCCAAAAAGATGCAAACGTCGTCTCAAGCTTTGCCGCGACTGCTTCTTGCAAAAAACGCGAGCCTGCGGCAAGGAGGACGCAAGTTTTCGACTGATGCGAGCGCTGCGCGCGCGCGGTTCTGGTGCTTTCTCACGAAGATTGCGGTATCTTGGCTTATGCTGCGATCAAGAATCTAGACCAACATCTTCGCCCCGCGGCGGTACGTCTCGATCTGCGCGCGCGACTCGTGTCCGTCACGACTCCGCAGACACATCGTGGCGTACTTTTATCGAAATGCCGTTTTTTTGTATTGCTTTTCACAACAACAACAAGCGCCGCTTAGCTCTCAAACCAACGAGTTTATGTCTCTAGTTAAAACGCCGAGACAGGCGCACCATTCGATTCTGGACAAACGAACGAGCATCTCGACAGTTTCGCCCCTAGATTGATTGATTGATTGATTGATTGATTGATTGATTGATTTATTTATTTATTTATTTATTTATTTATTTATTTATTTATTTATTTATTTATTTATTTATTTATTTATTTATTTATTTATTTATTTATTTATTTATTTATTTATTTATTTATTTATGCGCGGGTCTCTAGCAGCAGCTGTTAATTCCACGAGGCGATGTCGCCGTGTGTCATCGTCTGCACGCGCTTCGGACTCCGAGAATCCTCTGATACGCAGGCGGTGAACTCTCACTCTCGCAGCTTACCTCGTGTTGCTTTTGGGATACCACCAAATACTCAACGCAGCGTCTTTGTTGCTTGCTTGCTTGGGACTGCCTCCGCAGCAAGTCCCAACCATTCTCCCGTGCCTCCGTCTCCCTTCTGCTCCTTTCCTATCTGTGCAACCCCTGTTTCTTTCTTCGTCTATAACCTCGGACAAGAAATGTAGGGGTCCTGCGATGATATCCGTACTCGTACTCCACGAAAACATTTTTCGTGGAGTACGCCCCAACCTCGTAAGGTGCTTTGCGGTGAGCGTGATGGAGACCGCGGCACGTTACTCCTTGAGCTCCTCTGCACGCTCGATTTCCTTGGCCTCGGGGCCGCCCTTGACGGCGGCGAGGTCGAGTGCCGTTCGCTTCGCGCGTTGTGGCTAATGGCGTCGTCGCGGCGATCCTCGATTCGGTAGAGCCTTCGAGGGTTCGCGCAACATTGCTTCGTTGTTCTTTCCTCGGCGGCCGCCGCCTCTCTAACTTGCCTCTCGCGCTGTGCGGCTTCGCCTCGTGGGCCACCTCCGTCTCGTGCTCGGCACCGACAGCGCGCTGGTCACCTCGAGACTTGTTACGTCTCTGCCAACTGGCTCTGAAGCAACGGCGAGGAGGGGCTGGGCGCTTCGGTGGTTTGACGAGATTGACGAAGCGGGCGTCGCGCGCGGCTCAACGCCTCTATGCCCGCCGAGGAGGTTCCATTTTTTTCTCTTCGCGAACGAACGAACGAACGAACGCCGCCGACGAGGCCAACGTTGACCACCGTCTTGTCGATATTAAGAACGCGAGCCTGCCCTGGGGTCGTAACGCATGTTCTGAACCACCCCCTCGCCCACTCTTTGACCGCTCGAATAGTCGCGAACGACGCACGCCTCATATCGTCCGGCCGAATCCGCGTCATGAGGTGCATGGTCAGCGCGTCGGAGATGCGAGCGCCCGCACCGGACAGCCGCCTTCGCGCCCGCGCGAAGTCTCGCCTACAAGCGGGAGAGCACAAACATAAAAGTCGATGTTGCCGTCGAGTCCCGTCGCGTTCATGATGCGAGCGACTCTCCCGATCGTTCGAGCTTGGTAACGCAACAGACTCCATTAACAAAATTTTTATGCGCCTCTCGCGCCGAGCGGCTCACGGGCGCGTCCGCCGCCGCGTCGGGAGCGTCAGGCTGATTGATCCCCGACGTCAATAGAATTTGCCATCGGCTCACCCGCCGCCATCGCCGCGCCAGGCGAGGCTGTTTCAAAGTAGCCCGTGGCCTACATGGCACGGAGTAGCCTCCTGAAATAGCCTCCTCGGACAACGTCGTCCGAATTAAATTCCGGCGACGAGTGCGACGAGAGAAGGGATGAATACACGAAGATGGCTGCGCGTGGCAAGGCGCGCGCGCGCGCGCGCTGACAGGAGGATATCGCGCGTGGCCAGTTTTTTCAACAATATTTCTAGAGTCAAGTATCCTCCCGCCAGGCGCATGCCGATGGCGGGCGCAGCCCGCTGGTCCAAACGAAGAGCCACGCAAATGACTGTGTGCTAAACTTGGGGCGGGACAAGCTATAGTTGGCTTGAAGCAACAAAACTCAGTCACTCCAGAAAGTGATTGGCCTAGAATAGGAGCCCGTGATGGATGAGATGAACACACGGCGTTCGACATTCGAGTCGTTCATGGTGGTAAGACACGAAGAAAAAAATAAGGGTTATGGTCACTATTATAGCGTTAGTATCACTGAATTGGCTTTCTGGTCTTGGCCTCGACACAGGGGGACATCAATCGCGTCGGGACATCTACGACTATCTGTCCGTCTAGTTTTGGCTATCCGGCCCCATTTGGGCGTGTTGGCTCTATTCCCAAGGCCCGGCGTCTCGTCGTGTTCTTACGCGGCATAAATCTTGCTTGGCGCGAGGTCCTTTTTTCGTAGCTCTTCGCGATCAGCGGTTCCGTCGTCTCCTTTTCGTCCTGCTGGATAGTACTGCCGACCGGCCTCATAAGTGGGGACTTTCCTATCCGGTCGGCCGCCAGAGTGGGATGGTTTTCCTACGTTGTATTATCCGTTGGGTCATTCCCGTTCTACACCGGCCCTGCGTGGTGGTCGAGGAATCTCTTTGATTCGCAGCAGCAAACAAACAAACAAACAAACAAACAAACAAACAAACTGTCTGGCACGCACCGTAGAGGTATTCCCATCACTATATCAAGGAGACCGGCGTAGATAAAGGCTGTGTCGGCCATAATCGCCGTTGTTGCAACAGCAGCAGCAGCCCTGATGAAAACAGACAGGCTTTTTACCTTGGAAATGGCTTCGAGTCTGCTCTCCGTCGAGTGCCAATACTGGATGAGGCGGATCGAGAGTATGCTGCGCGGTCACGAAGCAAGAGAGGCGTGTCGATACGGAGAAGGACTTGCCCCAACCACTCAAAGGATACGGCGAGCTTGATGGCGGACCTATAATCACACACACATAGAGGGTTCAATGCGTTTATCCGTACCAGCGTAGGTTGGCACCTGTTCGCCTCCCGGGCGGGCCGGTTGGCAGCCGGAACGTTCGCAGTGGGACGAGGGGGGCAGACGGAAAGTTATCGACGACCTGGCTGTCAGTCACATCGCGGAGACTCTCCGCGTCGCATGGCGACAAGCCTGGTGATCACTCTCCGCCGACCCGCCACTCGGCACCCCCTCGTCTGCAGAACCCCGGTGATTCTGGACCGGCACCTGTCGGTCCAAGCTCCCATGCTCGGGAGAGGTCGGAAGTTAGTCAGTCCGTACCAGCTCAGAGTGCGGGAAAGGACAACCCCATGAGGAGCGCGCCAACCAACCAGAGCGTTCTTGCGATGAAGCCGGTCTCGTCTTCCCTGTATCTGGAAACAACTTATATGATCTCGTAAGTCGTTTACCTCCTTGATTCTGGACTTCCTTATTTTCCGAGAAAAAAAAGTCGCGTCGTTGTTGCCCTCAACATCTACGTTTTCGTTGTTGTTTCGGCGAGATCTGGTGGGTTCGACTTACGGCGCTTGTCTGTCTGTCTGTCTCTCTGTCTGTCTCATTCTTGGACGGACTGGTCGTCGGTCCTTAGTGACGTCATACTTGAAGCCGCGGCCGGTTCCAAAGTTTCCTCGAATTTTATGTACGTAAACGGGAGTGATCAGTAGCACCTTCAAGTAAGGAGCAGTATGAACAGGTAGGTAGGTATCTTTTAGGATACGCCGGAGTTCTTTTGGATACTCGAGAACACTAGATTACCTAAACTAGTATAAAATAATTCGCGGCATTCTTTTTCAGGCAGTAGGCGAGCCAGCCACCCGACATCGTCAAGAGCGTGGGAGGCCGGTGTTGTGTTGAAGAAGAAGCTTTGTGGAACGAGTGCCGAGGACGCGCGTTTTGTTGGTCATATCTGTGCCGACGACGACGACGACGACGACGAGGAGGAGCTTCTTCGCGTGATCACGAGAGAAAGAACGAAAGAACGAACGAACGAAAAGGTGGTGGTTCGTCGAAACGGATCGCGGTCGAAAACGAAAACTAGCTCGAAAGTTAGTTAAGAAGAAGTCGCCCGCCCGCGCCCGCCGCCAAGAAGAAGAGTCGTGCTGAGAAGAGAGACCAGGAATTCGGAGGAAAGCACCACCACCACCAGCAGCAGGAGCAGCAGCACCAAGAAGGAGGAGATTAACGGATGCATCAACGGAAGGGAAACGATGACGAGCCAATTAGCAGGCTGCTGAAGATGGAGCCCGAGACGCCCGCCAAGGCGAAGACGGGCTGGGTGTGTGTCATATGTTCGGGGTTAGCGACCCTGATGATGGGGGGTGTCGTGTTTGGATTCTCGTCGCTGTACCCCGTGCTCTACAAGAACCACGTTTTCGAGAGCGCTTGTTCGCACGACCGATCGTGCTCATCGAGCGACGGCTGCTGCAGCGAGCAGCGGTTGTGGCTGACTTTGATGGCGTCCTGCAGCCTGTTTGCCGCCGACGGAGTTATGGTTTTGTACGGCGAACTAAACGACCGCTTTGGTCCGGGGACGTGTTTGTCGGTGGGAGGGACGCTCGCCGTGCTCGGGTTCGACCTCTTGGCGGCCGCAGCTGCGTTCCGGTACGACGGGCTCTGGTTCGCCGCGTTGTGTTTGTTGGGGGTCGCGGGACCCGGAGTTTTTATGGGGTGTCTGGCTTTTGGCCAGTTTATGCCCGACGTCGAAAACCTGATCACGGCGGGGTGCGCGGCCATGTGGGATAGCAGTTCGGTGATTTTCTTGATTTTTGAACTAGTGTCGAAGCGCGTGTCGATGGCGGTGATCGGGATGAGCTGGAGCGTCCTCTGTCTGATCGTCTTCACGGTAACCCTAACTTTGTTGAAATCGCACGAGAAGCACGTGCCGCGGGCATCCAAGCGCGACGTGAAAGCGTATCTCTCGCGCCGCGACTTCGTGCTGCTGGTCGCGTTCATGGCCGCCTACAACCTCAAGTCAGCTTTTTACATCGAGACGATATCCGACCAGATCAGAACGATGATGTCGGAGCACAGTGCGAAATCGCTCGATCTTACTTTTGATTTAGCGTTTCCGATCGGCGGATTGGCGACGTCTTTGTTCGCGGCAAAAATTCTGCGTTGGCACCACGACGTGATATTTGGGTACGTCTTTTTGTCCTCCGCAGCCTTCGCGATCATCCAGCTCGCCCCCAACGAGCCGGCGCAGTACGTAGCGGCGCTTCTCTTCGGCCCCGTTCGCACGCTGCAGTGGGCCGTCTATTTTCATTTTCTCGTCACGCGTTTCCCGGAGACCGTATCGGGGCGGCTCATCGGCTACGGCAACCTCGTTATCGCCCTGGTGGGCGACGGCATTCCCTACGCCCTCGTCGCCTTCGTCAACTCGGCCGTCTTCTCCGATGGAACGAGCTATCTCCTCGTCCACGGCATCCTCGGCGCGGCCATCTTAGTGGCGGGCACCCTCATCTTACGCCACCTCCGTCGCGAGCGGCCGACGACCCCCCATGCCGTCTTGGCGGCCGCCCCGCTCCTGTTGGAGGAAGAAGACGACGACGACAACAACGACGAC
>JAQMWT010000063.1:77500-128150 GCA_029834535.1 Chrysophaeum taylorii
GATCGTGTCGTTGTCACCGAGGCTCCTCCAACCTGTATCCCTTAAGGCCCGCCTACGCCAAACGATCAACAAGAGCCAGGGCCAGACGCCCCGCGAGGTCGGCGTCCTCTTGCCCACAAGCCCGTCTTCTGTCACGTCCAGTTCTACGTGGCTCTCTGTCGATCGGCAACCACGAGAATATGCTCTTCCGAGTCGACGACTCCACCCTACCCCACACGTGCTGCGCAATACCGATAAGCCCCCTCCCGGCGTCTACACGCGCACTATAAGTGAACTTACTGGGACCACGTGAACTTACTGGGGTTTGAGATTGGGACTATGTGAATATAGTGACCAGGTGAGCTTACTGAGACCAGGTGAACTTACTGGGGTTTTTAGAGTAAAGGGTTTTTAGAGTAAACTCAAAGGTTATCGACGTGTGCGGATCAAAGCAGCTTAGATTGGCGGAGGCGAGAACGACGAGCTCAAAGGAGTTGGTGCGAGCTAGGTGAACTTACTGACCAGGTGAACTCATATGAAACTTACTGGGACCAGGTGAACTTACTGGGGTTAGAGATTGGGACTAGGTGAACTTACTGGCCTGCACTTGTAGTAGTATAGTAAAGAGTTGCTGCAGCCAGAACCACCCCCCCCCACCCTTGGTCGAGATATGGTGTCGCGGAGATAGATGTTGAAGGTAGATAAAAAAAAACCCTGCCCCAGGAGCAGTTGCGATTAGGGTTGAAGCAAGAAGGAGAGATGGCGGCAGAGGTGATGAACGAGCGGCAGAGGGAGCAGGCGAGGGTACACGCGCGGTTCACGCGGCAAAGGAAGCAGGAGCTGATCGATAAGCTGCAGTCGCAGTATACGGAATTGCTAAATCATCAGCTCAAGAACGAATTGAAAGCGCATGAGCATTCGACGCAGTCGAAGCTTCTCAAGCAGAAGGTTGTCCAACTTTTGGATTTGTGGTCCGACGAGCCCAAGGCCGTGGATTCGGAGGTCGAGAGCTTGTTGGACCCCCAGATCCGAGCCTTTTTACCTTCGGAGGAGGACGAAGAGACTTTGACGGGGATCGAAGAGGTTTTGAAAGGACTGTCGCTCGATCATCGACTCGGACTCCCCGAGCTCCGGTTCGCCGTGGAGGTGTCGGTGGACTCGATGTTCACGGGATCCAGGGCAGCGATGGCGCCCTTCTGGTACAAGTCGTACAATGCGTTAGAGTGCGGCGCGAGCAGGGAAGTCAGGTTGCGCGCGGTCGCTTACTGCGAGTTCTCGAAAGAGATGATTTCTGGCGCTAAAGTGGTTTACGACCGCGCGGCGTGGTCGCGGGAAGTTGCCGAGGCCTTTACCTGGGACCTCCCCAAAATTCCGGGGTCGATATTTCCGCAGAACCTCAATCAAGCGTACGCTGCGATGGCGTCCGCCGACAAACCGATGATCTTGACGACTCTCGCTCCGCCGCGCGAGATAGTTCGCGTAACCGAACGATACTGCAGGCTGACGGGGTATCATCCCCGCGAGGTCCTTGGGAACGCTTTGATGTGGCTGGACCCTCCCGACGACCAGCGATCGCGGCTGGCGGAATTGGTGTCTGACCTCAGGAGAGGCACGCCGCTGGAAGCGATGATGGTGCATCCCACCAACGTGTCGTCTACCAAATCGGGGACCGACGCGGTGAGCGGGATCTACACGTTCACCCAAGCCTACCCCCTCAAGCACGAAACCAACGGCTCCTCTTCCTCCAAGTTCACGCACTGTTTGTGGGTCTTGAAGGACCCGCCGGTGCAACCGGTGGTACCGTGCGTGAGGAGTCTCTTCGAGCTGAGCGTTCGGATCGCGACCGCGATGCGTCAGCAACCTCCCGCGCCCTACGCCGACCAGATCTTCCGTCTTCTCGACTCGATGCTCGTCCAGATCGACGGAGATCAGGAATCCACGGAAAGGCATTGCGTGCTCACGATGTGGGAACTCTACCGGAAAACAAGGGAGCTCCTTCACTCGGAAACTTGTGCCGATCCCGTAGCAAAAGTTCTGGGTGGTCTGTGGTCGAAATTCTTCGCTCAAGTGCGCGCGGCGGGCGCGGACGAGCCCTTCGCCTCGTTCATCGAGCGCGCCAAGTACTTCTCGACGCGCGACGAGGCCGCGTCTTTTATACTAAGGCGCTTCGCTTCTCTGGCCTTGAACTTCCACCGCGACTGGGTCTCGGGCGGCACGATCAACGACAGCGTCCCCGACGACAAGAAGGGCGAGGTCGAGAGGGCTGTTGCGGTGTATTCCAAAGTCATCGAGACCTGGCCCCAGTACGGCCAAGCCTGGAACCGCCGGGCTAGAGCCTACTTCCTCCTCGGCGACTACGATCGCGCCGCCGACGACCTCGCAGAAGCCCTGAAACTCCAGCCCAACAACTCCTCGGCCTGGGTCGGCCGCATGCTCGTCAACATGAAACTCCAACACTACGCCTCGGCCCTCGAAGCCTACAAGCACGCGATCAAACTCAACCCCGCCCTCGCCCAAAAAGAAGACCAAGCTACTACTGCTGCTGCTGCTGCTGCTTCTGCTGCTGCTTAGAGATACCTAATTGTGAGGGTGAGCCTGTCCTCGATCGACGGCAGGACCTCGTGTTTCACGTCCCACCTCGCTCTTCCCTTGAGAACGTAAATATCGCCGGGTCCTACTCCAAATTCGACGTTCGCGACGCGCACCACCGCGCTCCCTCTCAACCCGAGCGTCGCGATCATCTCGGACCGCGGCAACGCGGCGTCGATGTGCGGCATGACGGCGGTCCCTCGTTCGAGAAACTGGACTTGTCCGAACCGGGGGGTTCCCCCGATTCTCAAGTCCACGCTCCTCCGCGGCCATCGCTCCGCCGGCACCCCGCCAAACACTTCCGTCGGAAAGGTGTCGTCGAAGTCGTCGCACATCATCAGCGGCGCGAGCCGCCGCGCGCTGGACTCGTACGGACGGAGCTCGAGGTCTTCGAGCCGCGCGATCACCCCTCGTACTTCCCTTGCGGAGAACCACTTCGCGGCCCCCCACAGACCCTCCAGGCTCGACCTTGTCCCCAGCACCCACCGCTCGCGCGCCGCGTCGCGGTACGAAAACTGCGGCGTGTCCCGCAGCGCGCCGCCCATGATCCCATTCTCCACCGCCTCGCGCACCGCCGACCCCAACCGATTCACCACGTACCGCCGCATTTCTTCAACTACGTGGATATGGATACATAACCGGACGTATCTGCTTGACGACGACGACGACGACTCGAGTGTAGCGTCCTGCTGGGTGGGTTCCAGGGCTGCCCGAGGGAGGCGGCGACATGGACATGACTGAGGGCACAGCGCGCGAGGCGACCCCCCACGGTCGGGTCGGGTCGGGTCGGGTGAATGCGGCGAAATTGGAAGACCGCCTTGGCCTCGGCGGTGATCCAAGTTGGCACAGCCGCGCGTTTACGAGACTTGTCCGGTGCCGCTGCTCGAGGGGGTGATGATGCCGCCGATCGACGGGTGGGAAGGGCCGCTGGCGGTACAGACCGAGGCCCGGAGGTGTTGGACGCACCAACAGCGGTTGCGGAAGACGAGTTCGTCAATAAAGGTGGCTGAGGAGCGATCCCATTTCCCCTCAAAGACTGCTCCGGTCGCCGACGGCTCGCAAGAGATGGTGTGTCGCTGCTCCAGGAGCAAGTTCACTTTCAGCAAGAACTTGGGAAAAATAAAACTCGCGTCGACGGCCGCGAGAAAGTCGTCGCACGAGAGGTCGCAAGAGAGCAGATTCGAGATTTAAGAGTGCAGAACGAGCGCGCGCATGGACGCGAAGCGGACCTAAACGAGTCGGAATCGGACCGACCAAGGGAACGAGCGGTTCTTCGAGAGGAAGGGCGCTAGAGAACAGTAAAATCACTGGTAGAGCACAGTGGTAGTGCTGCCTTTCGTCCTGTCCTCTAACGACACAAAGAACAGCACGGTGTACGACACAGCGATTTTGTGGTTGTAATGTGTGAGGTTATGGGGGGGGTTCCTAACCCCAAATGGAATTTTCTATCTCGACGCCCTCGCAGATTGAACTCTCGGTGATGAGCGAAATCTGGGACAAACAAAACACATGTCTGGCCAAGGACAAATGGATGTCGAGTCATGAGGTGGCGTTGAAGGAAAGTGTGCGAAGTGCATGAAAGAGATAGAGGAAAACGAAACGCAGGTAGTAGGTGTGTGTGAGAAAGGAGAAAGAGCGGAAAGAGCGTGAACTCGAGTGTAGAATCGGTTGAGATGGGAAGCAAAAGGAAGAGGATATTGCAAGACGAGGCGGATGATCAAAGAATGGAAATAGCATCGATCGTGAGTAAGAAGAAAAGTGGAGGAAGATGCTAGGTAGGCAAACGATGAAGTATGGCAAATTCTGTTGTGCGAGAGATCAGATCATCATCTTGCTCGGTGGCTAATGATATAGGGGACGGTGTGTGTGCCGGTGGATAAATCCGAAGTGGCTGGGGGAGCGTCTGAGTAGAGCGGGTGGTCTAACGAATAATAACAGGAGGGATCATGGGTCAGGCAGTCGGGAATTGTGCAGCAGACCAATGGTTGATCGAAAGGCGAATAGTGAAAGTGATCGTAGGGATGTGATTCTATCGTGACTATAGTTTTGCTCGTAAAGATTTGACGATATGACGGAGCGCCAGCGTGATCCCATGAAGAGATATGACCATTTAACCAAATCGGTTTCGACATGGTAAGGTAATCGTCGTAATGAGAGCGAGTAAGGCGGAGCTGTTTCTGGAAGATGAGGGAACCAGAATTGCCTGTCACATACGTGTCAGAGCTGTCGTCCCGAGTGTAGCGTGGGACAGCTGAAGCTAGGCGATGAGCGTCTAAAATGATGTGGGTGTAATCGTAGTGCGATGGTGATATCTTTATAAAGTTGTCTGGGGTTGGCCATAAATATGAAAACTCTAAATTTGCTGTAGGTTTTTGGGTTCGTAGTCACGTGTAAGTCGTCGCCGCCAGTGGCTATCATCATCGAAAGATGATTGGGCGGAGACTGAGGTTTGCGAGTGTATCGAGTATGATGGTGGATACAGGCGTGTGTCCTGTGCTGACGAGTCGGTGCCCTGTGCAGAAAATGCAGAAGAGTCGGGCGACAGAAGAGAATGCCTCAAGGCGATGGACTGCTTGAAGATAGTGTCCGTGCCAGGGGGAGAGTTGACTTCGAAGGTATGGTCAAAGTCGCATCGTGCGTGTACTATGCTGCAAAGTAATCCTGAACTGTGACAATCGAACTGATCCATTCATTTCATGTCCGGAGTCGTTTTCATCAGAATCAAACGAAGCGTTTTCACCAGAATCAAACTTCCCTTGATGTACAAGCGCGAGAGAGCGTCGTGCATCGCTGGTGAATCGTGCAGTGACTGAAAGGGGAGACGTTCGACAGAAGGGTGTTGTCGATATGCGAGAGCTGTACAGTATACAACGTGTATGTTTCAAGAGAGGATTGATCTGTAGACGTCCGAAGAATGAACATGATGTGAGGTCCTGTCCATAATGCGAGAACTGTCCGGCAATGAGTCATGCGAGACTGTGGCTAGCAGCGAGTGTGTGGGAATGAAGAAGTGGCAGTTAACTTCCCTTGATTCGTAACACAACTGGGTGAGGCTAGCGGCGCTCTGCAGTGAGATACGGTGGAATGCTTAGAGCAGAGCGCGTGTCCAACCTGTGGAGATTGGGAGTTATCCTCGCGGGTGCTACGGAAAGCGAGCGTCGACTGGGTGCGAAACGCAATGGCGGCTGTTGGGCTCAGAGTTCTGCAAGATGGAACCTGCAGTGCGAACGGAGAGGAGCGAACCGAGTGCATCATAAGAGCGTAATACGCGAGTGTAGTCTGAGCTGTGTCCGAAGCATGAGTCCGATAACAATGTCGACAGATGCGAGATATGATCAGAACTGGACGAGGATTTCAGGTGAAGTTGTGTTGTAGCCGAACCATAGTGGTGCAGAGCTTCAACGTCAAGCATAGTGCTGGGAGGGACGTGAAAAGAGGTGAGCAAAGGACTCTGCGTGCGGCTATCTTTTGGTGGCGGGCATTTATTGCGCGAGACTAGCGATAACTGCGACGTGTGGCGTTGGCGTGATAGAACTTCGTTTGCATATGGCAGCATGCTGGATAAAATCGAGCGAGGGTGGAATGTTGAAACTTGAGAGGTGTGACCTGCGAGAGACTGACGGAGGAGCGTGGGAGGCTCTGAATTGCATTGATGACGGAACTTAGTGTCATCACAAATCGTCGGGGATTTGATCGTCGGGAGTCGCGTTGAAGCGGGGAGGAACGACGAATACTCATCAGGTCTTGGCGTGTGACGGAGGTCCTTAGAAAGAGGGACTTCGGTACGTGCCTTGAATTGTGTTCCGATGTAGCCAGAGTAGCCATAGGAGGCATGACTGATACGAATGGAAACGAATCTTGTCGTCAGTGGGAGACTAATGCGCCCTCGTAATTCGAACTGGGTGAAATCTTCGAATTGCCGGTGAGACCGAGAGACCATGATTGCGAAACGAGCGCAGAGCCGGGCGGCGGTCGGAGGAGGCGCTTCAGCGATGGCTGAGACGACAGTGTTCTGCGTATTTTGAATCAAAAGGTGTTTGGGCATCGTACTGTGCGACAAGCGAGCGTGCGTCTCAGTTGACTGTGGGTGTACCATGGGTATGGCGCAATGTTTGTAGTCTAAACAGAGAGGGGCAGTGAGCGTGCCATCGCGAGTGCATTGTAGCCTGTGCGGTGTCTGGGCTTTAATCGGAATATGACATATGACGTCATACAAAGCGATGGGAGCTGAATCAGACGTGGTGGGACTGGCTAGTAGTGCCGGGAACAGCATGTCGGGGGTAGCGCTCAGAGATGAGGGTGGAACGCAGTCCACTTCTATCTTGGTTGCCGTGTGTCGCGGTACTATGAGCGTAAACAAATGACATGAAGTAAATGCTTGTGTCCCAAACGAGAATGCGGTTATAGTCGCATGGGAAGGTTGCATTTTGTCTCTGCTGCAGTCAAAAGCTTTGGAGGAAACCAATGGAGAAACCGCGAGCACATGGGTGGCGTCTGGTGGCCAAAGTTCCTGTGGGAGTGGTTGAGGTGACTCCAGAGTAGGATTCCTTCTTGGGTATGACTCAGGCGTTGCGATGAGTACATGCTCGAGATCATAGTCGTCCAATAGATGACCTGAGGTGATCGCGAATGAGCGATACGTCGACCTGGTGTCAGGGGAGACCGAGGTGGTGCAGTAACCTGACTGGCTGAGGTAGCCGTGCTGGTAAGATTCCAGCAGGTGCGCATAACTCTGCAGAGTGCTAACATTGGCTTGTGCCTGATCTGCAGTCGTGCAGGGAGGCGAGATCGTCTGTGCTAATACGTATCGCAGTGACAGGGAAGGGTCAGGTGCCTGGGGGGCTGAGAGGCGGCCTTTGTCTTCCTGAGGCCAAGGGAACAAGCAAAGCTGTAGCTTCCTCTCGTCGTGATCGGATAGGCGCAACGAGCTTGTGCGCATGATCGTGGTGCGCTTACCTGTGTCTTCATGATGTACCTTTGTGTCCTGTGGTGGTGCTTCTGCGAGCGGGACATATCTTAAGGATTGGTCCATCGGATGGGGTGCATCAGTTATGGATGAGACAGGAGCCAGTAGCAGTGCAAGGTCAGGTGACAGAACGTTTGCGTGGTCGAGTAATTGAGCGTTGGACCTGAGCATCGTCTGCATAGTCTGGAACCGTGCTGTGCAGTTGGTTTGGGTTGTCTCGTCTGCTACATCAATGAGTTGGCTGGTGTAGCTGGCCGTTGTGGTCTTATCTTTCGTCTTGTCGTCCAATAGAGACTGCGAGATAGTACTGGTTGCTATGTTCGAGACTTTAAGTAGCTGTTGAGCAGCTGTTGAGAGTTGAGTGCTTTCTTGTCTGGCAGTTTCTGTTGCTTTGGAGTTCCAGAGACATGATTGCGCAGCTTCATACGTCTTGGCATTTGGGATTACCATAAAGTAACTCGTAAGTTCAAAGTCGGGCGTCGGAAAATGCATCGAAAGACCTGTGAGGTCACCGATTGAAATGCGCCCTCGTAAGGCGTGCGCGACGTGGTGCGGGCGCGAGCGACTTATGTTGGTGATCTGAAGGTCGTGAGATACGTTGCGGCGCGGAGTGTTGGTGGAAATGACGAGTGTTGTGGTGTTAGAGGCGGTGACGCGGAGAGCATCAAAAAGCGTGTCGTGCTCCAAGAGCAAAAGCGCGTGATGCGGGTGGTCCGAAGTCAGTGCCAAAAGGAGTGTGGCTCGCGGCTGACCTGTCTGCAAGGTAGGGCAGATGGGCGCGTGAGCTGAGATCCCGTGGTGGAGAGTATCCGGCCTGAAATGCTTGGGGTCCAGTTAGGGAATTCGAAAAGAGGTGTCGCCGAAGGAGAGTGCAGTAGAACCAAGGGCGATGTAAAGGTCAGTCCTGCTGGGTGCATCCTCAACAGCGGAGATATGCTGGGACCAGAGCGGTGAGTGCCGTAGTGACCAGGGTTGCCCTTAGGCGTGTAGAGCATTCGAAGGTGCGGGCATGGGACATGCGTCCTCAAATGAGGAGTGAAATGCTGAGCGATAAGACGCTTTCGAGGGAGGCAACGTACGTGACTTGGGTGCATGTTTGTGGTGGAGCCGGCAGCTGGCGTTGAACGTTTGACGTGCGTTCCAGTGATGCAAAAATGCTTACAGAAGTGGTTTGTTTGGAGCGCGTCTGTGCATAGTGTGCGGAGAATGTTTCCTGGGAGCGCAACGTCGATTTTCCGGAGGCAGCGCAAGCGTGTGGCGTCCAGAAGAGAGCTATGCAAGGGAACATACAGGACCGAAGTGGTCGCAATGGAATCGTGCATAGCTTGCGGCTGATCGGGTCGTTCGGAACTCTCGAAATCTGTGTCTGTTACTGCGGCCATGGGGAAAGCTTTCCAGAGGCTTGGTCGCGGTGAGACATAAGGATCGGCAGCCGAAAGGATTACGTCCTCTGACCGAAAGTTGGGGAGCGGGTGATCAGGTGCTGCGACTGGTGCTCGTGCGAAGACTTCCATCAAATCGTTACATGGTGGTGGCAGATGGGTCCATGCAACCTGCTGAGCAGTTTCATCCAGTGCATCCGACCGAGAAGGTGGATGGCGGGTGCAGCAGCAAGCGCCGGTGAGCGGCAGTGCGCGCCTGTCTTCGAAGAGGGGAGGCGGCGAGGCGGAACCAGCTTCGAAGTGATCGGGAGCTGCTGATCGAGAGATATCGAAGAATAAGCCGGGAATGCCTTGTGAATCTGAGCTGATACCTGCAGGTGCGGTGAGTGCCTGCGAGTATGGTGACCGTGGGACCGTTGACAGCGTGTCTTGTCCTGGTGGATAATTCGGCATTGCGGGGTCATTGGTGGTGCTTGGATCAGGCGGCTGATCTGGAATGGTCGAGGAGACCATCTTCGAGACTAGCGAAGTGGGTCTTGCTACTTCGCTGTATGCATCATACCAGGGGACTGAATCAGAGGGGATGTTGTCAGTGGCCTGCGGCTCTTGTGCCCGGGGCATATAATACGGCGGAGCCTTAGGTTCTTGGGTGTGGTTGCCATAGTCGATGTAGGCAAAATACTCCGGAACATCTCGAGGTGTGTTTTGTTCTTTGACTTGTCGAAAGTGGGAACGACGAGGTGGCTTGGTGTTTCTTCGACAAGATTGCTTCCTGGGCCGTTGTACCCGAAGAGAGAAGAAGCCCTTATGCATGTCTTGGCAGCATGATGGTGAGCATGACCATCTGGCAAAGGGCTGTCTTTTTATAGTTCGGAACTTGTCGACTCTTGATGTGGGTGGTCTTGACTCTTGGTGGGACTTTGCACGTGGTGATGATCGTCGCTGGTGGTAGGGGTACGGTCGCCGGTGTTGAGTGTACGCCCTTGCAACTCGGACGCGGGGATGTGGTCGAGTTGGAATGAACCAGATGGCTGATAAGGCGAGCGGGTGCAAAGGGGTTCAGGGGGTGCCAGAGAGGCGAAGAGTGATTTGGCAGAGGAGGAGGGGCCAGAGATGGCGGGATGTGGAGAACAGAGAGACGGAGTGGGTGGTGAACCAGGAGAACCGGGTCCAGGGCATCCGTGGAGGTGGTGATGATACTCGGGGAGAATCGGGGGAGAGGCATTGGAGGTTGGTTCGGAAGGGGATGAAAAGGGTGGTTGTGGATGGGGAAAGGAGGTGAAAGATGCGATGCAGCATCTTGGGTGGGGTGGGTGGCATCCAATGAGGTAAGAATGGTTTGGAGGACGGCGTTGGTTTCAAGGTGGGAGTTGCGGCGGATATCAGCGTGAGCAGTTTCGAGTGCCTTGAACTGGGTGTGGGTGAGATGGAGTTCCGCGCGGGTGTAGTCCAATTCGTCGGCTTGGATGGCGAGCTGGGCAGCAGTGGCGAAAGCCAGGGCGGCGTCGGTGGTGGTGAGTTTGTTGGCTGCGGAGAACAAAGCGTCATCCTTGCGAACGAGCGTGGCCTTGGTCGCGGCCAATTCAGCGGTTTGGGAGCGGAGTGCAGCCTTTGTTGTGGCCAACTCGCGTTGGAGCTCAGACGGAGGTGCATTGGAACTTGGAGAAAGGAGGTGGGTGCTTGCTTGAGTGGGGACGGAGGAATGGTCGTAGTCGTGGAATGCATAGTAGTCACGCGGGTGGAGGTGCAAATCGGGGGAACAGCGACGACTTTCGAAACGCGAGGAAGGTCTGTCAGGAGGGTCCGATGGTTGGGCGGCAGTAGCTTGAGCCGCGGAAGGAGCTGTGGTAGAAATAGAAGTGCCGGGGCCGTCGTGGCCGTAGGTGGCATGGTCTTGTGGATGTAGATGAAAGTCTTGAGGAGAGTGACTTCTTGCGGAAGATGATGGATATCGGACAAGAGAATCCGACGGTGGGGCGGCAGGAGCTCGAGCCGCGGTGGGGGCTTGGTCAGGGATGACGGTGCCGGGGCCGTCATGGCCGTAGGTGGCATGATCATCAAGGAGATGAGTGGCGCGGCGAGGGGGTTGACGAGGATGTTGGGGGGGAACTTGAATAGATGGTGTAGCGGGAGTCGCCGATAGTGGGGAGTTAGGCTCCAAAGAAGGAGGTGGAGGCTCCGGTGGGGTTGGTGGAGTGAAGGGAGTAATGTGTATTGGTGGTGGAGTTTTCAACATTGCTGGTGGGATATTCGAACGAGGTGGAGTGTCCGCGTGAATGTGGGGTGTGCCAGGTTGTGGAGTAACCTTGGCTATGCCTGGGTCCGGAGGGAAGGGAGTGGGGTCCGAGACTTTGCCGTGGGGTGTTTGACATCCGGTGGGGTTGTCGGCATGAGGTGGGTTCTGTTCATGTTCGCGAGAACGTTTTGAACAGTAGGAGGGGGGGTGACCATCGAGATGATCAGGTCTTGGGTCGCGACTTCGTGAGAAGTATGCTTGTGCTCGAGAGGAGTTGCCGGAAGAACAGCTGGTTGGGGAGCTTGTTCTTCAAATTCAGGAAGTTCAGGAGATTGCTCTTGCCTGGAAATCCTGGGTCTTTGTCCGAGACGTCGATCGAGATCGATGTCTTCTTTCGGAGGACGTTTCTCTACCAGTACACTGGACTGGGTCCAAACCTAGAGAACAGCAAAAATCACCACTGTGCCTCTGGTGGAGAATGGAGGCAGTGGTCGTGCTGCCTTTCGTCCTGTCCTCTAACGACGACACAAAGAGGAGCAGCGCGGTGGTGTACGACACAGCGATTTTGTGGTTGTAATGTGAGTGTGAGGTGAAGGGGGGGGGTGGGGTTCCTAACCCTAAATGGAATTTTCTATCTCTAGGAGCTTATTATTATTATGCTAATACTTCGTCCTCCATCGCAACCAACAACGGCTAGCGATCCTAAGCACCCTCTTCAAAAACCTAGCCCTCTCGAAGAGAGAGAAGCCCCATTCATTCAGGCCATCTCCTAAGCAAACTCAACCCCATCCACGACCCTCTCGGAAGAGAAGCCTTCTTCCAGTACCTTCGCAAAACCCTCATCGCATTCATTATAGCCCCCATCAACAGCCCCTTCCTCTTCATTAATTTTGTGTTGAAATGTCGACTGCTAAGAGGGGGGGGTGTGTGTGGGGAGCATGAAGGATGTGGGTGGGTTTGTGGGGTATGAGGGATGTGCCTGACGGGCGGAGATAAGTACGCGGGACCTAGTCGGGGTCATCGCCGAGGCGTGGGGCAGGCGAAGAGAGGACCAAGGGCCCCGCCTTGGTAGGTCGTACGCATGTTGCCGCCGGACGTATGTGCGACGACGAAGGGTGACGTCCTGCTGGGACCGGGCGGCCTGGGTGGGGTTCCCCGAGGCGGCGACATGGGTAAGGGCGGTGAGGGCACAGCGAGCCCGGCCTAATGCGTTGGCGATCCCCCACTCACGGTAGATGCGGCGAGTTTTTTTTGGGCCGCCTTTGCCTCTGTGAAGTTGGCGCAGCCGCTTGTCACCCAGGTTCGCGCAGCGATGCGCTCTGCGCATGTTTGGGCGAGAGCGTGGCACGCCGCGCTGGCCTCACCGAAGGCACCAAAGACGAGGCCGGCGACGGTGCCGTAGCTACGTAGCCGCTGTTCGACAGGGTCCAAGAAGCCAGGCGGTGGTGCTGTACCCGGCTGGGGGATGATGGCGTCGATGCCGCGGGCGTGAGCGAGGTATTCGGAGTGGACTTGCGCTGCGCGCCGATCGACAGGCGACGGGTGGGAGGGATGGAGGGCGTGGGCGGTGTACAACGAACCCCAAGCGAGGGTTTTGATGTCGTAGAGTTGCTCCTTGTTGTCGAGCGTGGTGAGGATGTCTGGGACGACTTGACGTCGGGCGAGATTGCCTCGGTACCGGCCGTAGAGGCGCGTGCGAATGGTAGGGGCGACGACGTCAGCAAAGATGCCGAAAACCTCGGACAGGGCTGGGATGCCGGCCTCTTTGACGCTGCCGTGGACGCAGTCGAGCTGGCCGTCATGCCAGGTGGTCCGCGCTCCTCCGCGGTTGACAAGGTTGGCCTGCGTGAGAAGCACCTTGCCGTGAGCGTCGAGAACGACGTCAGTGCCCAGAATGCGAGTGCCCACGAGGCCCAAACAAGCTGGAGAGGGGTAGCCAAAGTACTGGGCACACATCTCAGCCCAGCAGCGGTTGGGGATTTGAAGGCCAGAGCTGGGCCACGAGCTGATGAACGTGGTCGAGAAGCGATCCCATGAGGACGCCGCTACTCGAAGTGCTTCGGTGATGGGAAGGGTGGCCGCAAGGCGCTGGAGTGCAGTGGCCCGAGCTGTCTCGCGCTGGGAGGTTAGAGCACGCTGGAATTGGGGTATGAGCACGGGTGTCGAGATGGTGGGGTCGACGAGGACGCCCATGGAGACGAATTCGTGGGAGAGAGGACCGTCGACGAGATGAACGTTGGCGGGGTCGCCGGAACCAGCGCCGCCGTGGGAAGCCAGCGTGGTACGGAGATCAGCCCGAAGTCCGTCCCACGCAGTCTCGAGTGCCCGCCCCAGGCGGCAACCGGATGCGAGGAGGTGGTGCCAACGGTGCAACTCGTTACCTGTGCGAAAAGAAGTGGCACCCAGGACCGAGGCGAGGCGGGGGAGGTAGCCAGGGACCTCCAAGGCACCCGTAGGATCGCGAAGGTCGACGAGGTGTGGGAGGGCCTGGGCCGCCGTGCCAACAAAGGCGGCGGGGCCGAGGTCGGCGCAGGAGCGAATGCCGCCACCCCCACTTCGAGCAGGAAGACGGAGGCGTTGGAGGACGATGCCGTTGGAGTCAAAAACCTGACGCGGATCTGCGCCAAGTGCTGTGGCGACGAAGCTGAGGGCGGCAACGTCGAAGCGGCGGAGCGCGCTCAAGGCATTGGTGGGGTAGCAGTGTTGCGCGATGTAGTCCATGCGCGGGGCGATGCAGTAGCGGCCCAACGAGTACATGCAGTGGAGGGAGACGTTCTGGAGCTTGGTGCGAATACGGCTCATGTAGCTCACCTGAGCGTCAACCTCGCGTTGCAAGGTAGCTTCGACGTAGGCATCTCCGGCGTGGCCGGGGGAGCCGATGGGCACACCGTAGATTACGAGGCCGTCGGCGACAACGGGGATACCAGCAAGAGTACGCGTGCCGTCAGGCGCAACTTGGACGTGGTCGTGAACATCGGGGTGGTCGAGAAGCCCCATGCCAAGTGCCGGACAGAACGCCTCGCACTTGTCGAGGCGGAGCTCCTCGCCGCTAGCTTGGATGTCGCGGGCGTACTGCAGGAGGGCGTCGACAACCTCACGAGGGGAACCAGAGATGACGCCGTCGTCCATGCCAAATCGGGCGTAGCCGGCACATGAACGTAAGCGGGTGTCAAGGGCCTGAGCGGCGTCATGCGTTGCCAGACAGTACGCCGGTGGATAGGTGAGGTCGCCTTGCTGGCCGCCTTCTTGAGAGTCGAAGGGGGCACGATCGAGGCCGGTGGGGCCGTGGAGGGCCACCCAGGATGCCGGCCGCAATTGCTTGAACATAAAGTGGCCAAAGGCACGCAGCTTAGCGTTGGCGTGGTTTGCGAGTTTGTCCACGACGGTCCGGCGCTTGAGCTCGTTGAAGGCGTTGCGTTTGTCCAGCTTGATGATGACCTGGTCGGGGTACTGCTCCGCGTGGGTGCGGACGCCAAAGACGAGGCGCGAGTTTTGTGTTCGTAGTAGTAGATATCATTATGTCCGTTGAGTGTCCGTTTATTGTACTTTTCTGTATATGAGTTCGAAATGAGTTGGAAATGAAGACAACTTATCAATGGTCCCAATTACCGCGTTCTCTTCGTGTCTCGGAAGGTCCCGCGGGAACAGACGTCTCACATGTTGTCCGTACGAGTTGTGGTGTTGCTTAGCGGGTTCTTGCCTCGCATCAACGCGTCCAAGAGGCGGCGCCTCGACGAGGTGGTCCAGCCGCAAAAGTTGACAGCGATTGACGCGGCGGATGACGACGAGTTCGGCACTGCCGTCGCGATTTCGGGAAACCTCGTCGTCGTCGGGGCAAGGCGAGACGACGACGACAACTTGACTAATTCGGGCTCGGCGTACGTCTTTCGAACCACCGACGACGGCCTCTCGTGGGAACAAACCCAAAAGTTGACGGCGAGCGACGCGGCGGCGAACGACTATTTTGGCACTGCCGTCGCGATTTCGGGAAACCTCTTGGTCGTTGGGGCTTTTACTAGCGACGACGGCAGATCTTATTCGGGCTCGGCCTACTTGTTTCGAACCACCGATGACGGCTTTTCGTGGGAACAAACCCAAAAGTTGACGGCGAGCGACGCGGCAGCGCTCGACTATTTCGGATATGCCGTCGCGATTTCGGGAAACCTCTTGGTCGTCGGGGCCTATGGAAACGACGACGGCGGATCTTATACGGGCTCGGCCTACTTGTTTCGAACCACCGATGACGGCTTTTCGTGGGAACAAACCCAAAAGTTGACGGCGAGCGACGCGGCAGCGCTCGACTATTTCGGCACTGCCGTCGCGATTTCGGGAAACCTCGTCGTCGTCGGGGCCGACGGAGATGACGACGACAACTTGACTAATTCGGGCTCGGCCTACGTGTTTCGAACCACCGACGACGGTATATCGTGGGAACAAATTCACAAATTGACGGCGAGCGACGCTGCGGAGGGCGACCGGTTTGGCGACACCGTCGCGATTTCGGGAAACCTCGTTGTCGTCGGGGCCTCCGGAGACGAAGATGGCGGGGATGATTCGGGCTCGGCCTACGTCTTTCTGACCACCGACGACGGTATATCGTGGGAACAAATTCACAAATTGACGGCGAGCGACGCTGCGGAGGGCGACCGGTTTGGCGACACCGTCGCGATTTCGGGAAACCTCGTTGTCGTCGGGGCCTCCGGAGACGAAGATGGCGGGGATGATTCGGGCTCGGCCTACGTCTTTCTGACCACCGACGACGGTATATCGTGGGAACAAATTCACAAATTGACGGCGAGCGACGCTGCGGAGGGCGACCGGTTTGGCGACACCGTCGCGATTTCGGGAAATTATGTCGCTATCGGGGCCAAATACGACGACTTCAGAAAGTTTTTTGGGAATTCCAACAGTAACGTTAACGTAGTTACCTACAATGATGCGGGCTCGGCTTACGCGTTCGTGATCCCCCCGTCGACGACGAGTGCACCCGAGACCGCCCCAACACCAAGCCCAATTCCCTTCCCGACTCTTTTGCCGTCGAAGAATCCCGCGCCCGCTCGGACTCCAACGCCGACCATATACCCTACGCCCCAACCCGCAGCAGACCCGACACTGACAACTTCACCACCAGCGCCGCCAGAGCCGAAGATACCCAACGGTGGAAGCAGCGGGGGTGGCGCTGGCAACGCGAACGCGATAGGGGTTGCCGTGGCCGCCGGCTTGTTTGTTCTTGCGATCGTTGCTTATTGCGTGTGGCGCTGTATGACCGGCCAGGCGCAGAATATTCGGGCGGCGAACGAGGAGGCGCTGGCCGACGACGGCTCCGCAGGTTCCTGCTCCTCTCGAGGAAAATCTGGCGAGGTGCCACCAAAGTCGCGCCGATCGAAGAATGGCGTCGACGAGTTGGTTGCCAACTCCAAAGCGGTCGCGGATGCGTTGCTGAACGTCGGTGAAACGATTCCAGGTATAGCGCCAGTATGCACCGCGGCCAAGGCTATCCTGGACGGCGTCGCCCGTTTGCACCAGAAGGCCTCGGACGTGAGAACGGCCGGCGAAAGGGTCGCCAAGACGCTCGAAGTGATAGAAATTCTCGCCAAAAACAAGGACAAGGTTCGCGACGGCGACAGCGCCAAGGAGCTCGTAGAGCGCCGCATGGAAGATCTTCGCGATCTGCTCGAGACGATGCGAGAACGAGTCGAATCGTTCGAAGAACGAGGGTGGTTAATGCGCAAATGGGCCTTTCTTAATCACGGCTCCAAACTCACAGATCTCGACGCGAAAGTCGTCGCGTGCCTGAACGATCTTCGTTTCCCCTACCAACTGATGAAGGATCACCACGTGAGGAGACTCGGGCGCTGTCTTTTTTTTTCTGCGACCAACCCTCCGCAGGTCGAGTCGCTCCTGGAGGTGCTAAAATACGAGCTGGAAGACGCGATGGTCGCGGAAGTGCGGCGGGTGATGCGAGAGCGGTCGCTCAACGAGGAGAGGGCCGCCATGGCGCTCGCTAAGAACAACGAGGCGAACGAAGCGGTCGCCAAATCCGCCCATGTCGCGAGCAACGAGCTCGCGGCCGAGCTTCGCGAGCTTCGCGAGCATCTTTCGCACTTCGCGGAGTCCATGAATGACCTCCAAGCCAAGGTTGGCGCCGTTCAATCTGAGATGGCCCATATTCGTCAGGGCTTCGAGAAGAAGTCGCAGCGCGAGAGCCACGCGCGCGCACACAAGGTGTCAGTGCTCGAGAAGCACGACGAGATCAGCCTCGACTCGATCGATCCAAACCCGTTCGCGTCCGGCAGCGCGGGACTGCTTCATCGCGGCGATCACGTATAAGCGGAAGATCGTCGCTGTCAAACAAATTCCACTGACTGGGCTGAGTTATGCGCGCCGTAAGAAGCTGCTTGGCGAGTTCACCAACGAGCTCACAATCATGTTGTCGCTTCGGTCGCCACTCGTTGTGCCGGTTTTTGGAGTGGCGCGACGCAGGCGTCGTCGGATTGTGCCTGCCTGCCTGCCACCCTCTGTCGAATTGTTTTAGCCTTCGAAATTAATGACTTTGATGACGCGCAGGTCACGACCGAGACGAATTTGCTGGGTCTGGTCGTGGAGTACTTGCCGCAGGGCTCACTGCGTAACTTATTGGACGACGCGTCAACGTCAATCACGAACGCTCGGCGCCGAACCTGGGCGGAGGAGATGAGATCGCGCAGGGCATGGTTTACATCTATGATCACGGGACCGAGGTAAGGGCGACATCTTTCTGCAGTCACCCGGCCCACCCGCAGCACCGCGACCTCAAGAGCAGCAATATCCTCTTGGCCGACGACTTCTCGTGTAAAATTTCGGATTTTGGTGCGCTCGGCGGCCGAAATTAGGACGCGCACGACACAAGAGTCGAAGAGAGGTGCCGCTGGCACGGTACCGTTTATGGCCCCCGAGTACGTACGGTTGAACACCGGGTGATGATACCTGCACGTGTCGCAGGCTGCTTGATGAGATGCATTCGGTGGTTCTATTCGAGAAGTGGGTGGCGTCGTGTCTTCTTCTTTGGTTCTCTGCATGTCCGTAGTTGCAAAGGCGCCGTTCGAGTTGCAGCCTTACATCCTTCCTCGCAATCGCAGCCACGTCGCCCCCCGCGACCACCGCTTCGAGTGCGCTGCGCGTTCCTCGCAGCCCTCGCAATCGCGTCGCCCTCCACCCGCAAGACGCGACCTATAGCGGGCTTCGGTGCGCGTTCTTCGCGGCCCTCGCAATGATAGTACCCTCCCACCTATTTTGCACGCGATCGCTCCGCCCAAGCGACGACGCGACGATTATCGGGGCCTTATCATCCGAGTATTGCTTGATGCGCCGTGAGGCATCAACGTTGTCGCGTGGTTTTCGCCGCGAACCAACTTTTTTCACGCTCGCGTCGTTGATTGACATTGCAGCAGAAGAACCAAATGAGCAAGTAGATAAGATGGTTGGCGGACCATGAGTACCGATAGATGACGACAGAGCCGACTATTTAGGGGCGCCACGAAGACTGGAGCATGGAGATGTCGGAATGATCCGAGTTCCCACCTACCGATCGCTTCGGCACGAGCTGTGCTCGCTAAAAGGGGACAAAGTGAACAAACAACTCTTGGCGCGAACAAGCCACCACCAGCACCTCGAGCATTCAAAAATAAAGACTGTGCGTGTTGTGTGCGAAATGATTCGTACTTCTCCTTGCTTACCCCATTGATTTATTTCGTCGCTGACGTGGCGAGAGACTCGATGGTAATGATCATGAAGGTTTTGGTTACAATAGGCGTGTGTGCTGCGCTCGCGCCCGTGAAGACCGCCGCAGAGTGGTGTTCGTGCGGATCTGAGAAGCCGTACGATTCGTGTTGCCGCGTGCTCCATCTGAACAAGGAGGCGCGGCGCAGCGCCGAGCCCGTGGACATCCTGAAGGCGAGGTACACCGCTTATATCGAGAAGGAGGCGGACTTTATCATGGACACGACGCACCCCTCGAACGAGGAATATCTCGAGGACAAGGAGGAGTGGCGCGCGCGAATTTTGGATTTTTCCAACGCTGCGAGTTTCGAATCTTTGACCGTATTCTCGAACGACCGCGTCCAAGACGATAAGGAGCTGATAACGTGGTGCGCGAGGATTAAGGTTCTCGACGGCATGGTGCGGCCGGACTTGGTCGAGACGAAGGACTTCATCGAGCGGAGCGTCTTCGTGTTTTGGGAGGACATGTGGTACTACGCCCAGGGCGACCCCACCTTCGACCCAAAAAATGTCCGCGTCGAAGGTCCGTTGGACGACTCCCCCAAAAGAAGCCGCCGCCGCAGCCTCGCGAGGGTTCGTTAATAATAATAATAATATGATATGGAGGTGAGGACGACGACGACGACGACGACCACTCGGAGTCAGGACTCGAGGTCATAGTAGTAGCCATAGGCCGTGTCGTCGCCGATGTCCAATAAGCGCGCACATTTTGGGATTTCGGCCACTCGCGAAAAACCGAGCGACTCCCACAGACGGACCGAGGCCTCGTTCGACTTGAAGACAAGGTTAAAATAGGCCGCGCGGTACCCGAGTTTCCTTGCAAAATCAAGAAAGCACGTGCCCATCAGCCTGCCGACGCCATTTCCTCTAGCTTCTGGAGCGGTGATAAAACCGCCGTTGCAGACGTGAGAGCATCGACCTGGAAAGTTCGGTTTCACGTAAAACGTCCCCAAGACTTCTTTCTCCCCATTTCTTCGCACGACAAAGGCGGCGTGCGTGAGGAAGTAGGCGCGGTACCCTTTTTCGTCCAACTCCTCCTCAAAAGGCCACGCCTTACCCTCGCGAATCACCAAGTTCATCAATTCCATTCCCCTCGCGATGTCAAAAGAGGAAAAGGTGTCGACCTCGACGGCTGTTCCATCGCGCAGTCGTGCGTGCACCGTCCGGATCCCGGCCTCAACAACCCCCAGCTGTCCGTCCCCGGGGTTTCCGCCGTAGGCCGTCGTCGACATCGCACGGATTGTAGTAGAAACAAAAAATATTATTATCATCCTAACCCTAAGGGTGCATGTTTTTTTCCTCCTCCTCCTCCTCCTCCTCCTAAAACCCTAAGGTGTGTTGATGACGTCATCCGTCCCCGGAAACACAAAAGAATAAATATTTTTCCCCAGCGGCAGCATGGATCAGCACGGCGCTCGCCTCGCTGCCAAGAACCGCGACGCGGGCCCAAAGCAGGGCGCTTCCGAGACTCGGTTCCGCGGGACGTGGAACTTGGCGTCCAAGGCCCCGACCTTTAACGCCTTCGCTTTTTTGCCGACGCCCGTGCCGCAGAAGCCGAGGCTTGCTCCTACCGTCGAACCTTGCGAACTCGCGCTCGCGCCGGTGGGGGAGCTCGTCGCGCCGCCGAGCGACGTCATGTTGCGGATCCGCGATCGGTGCGGGAACTACCGCGGCTGCATCTTGCCCGACGGCGAAGCGATCAACAATCGAGGCCAGACTTTAGGGTACATCAACGACGACCAATGCGGTAGCGCGGAGATGGAGTACTTGGGATCCATAAAACCTCAGTGGGACGAGAGTCTCCAGATCGTCGAGGACGCCCTCGACGAGACGGCGGCGACCCTCGAGATGGGGGGAAATTGCTATCTCCGAGACTCGAACGACCGCATCGTCTGCGAAATTTCCCACAACGGCGTCTGCACGGGCCACGCGGGCTCCTATTTGGGCGAGTTCGAGGGTTTCTCCTTTCACCACCTCAAGATGATGGCCCTCTATCTCGTCCTCATCGACCCCGGCATGCTTAACGAAGTCGAGGGTTAGGAATCATAATATGATGGATTCGTACAACGAACTGAAGATCGACCTGTTGTCGAGTTGTCCGTCGACGGTCAAGGTGGAGTTCGAACTACTGGAGGGGGGAGACCGATGGCAGTCGTCGTCGTCGTCGAAGGGCCACCACGAGACCTTGGTGCGGCGGCTCCACGAGTCATCATCATCATCAAGTACTCGCCTTGGCGTTACTGTAGTCTCGGTTGACCTCAAGACCGGCCGTCAAACGCGAATCGCAGACGAGAAAATCGATGGACAGTTTTGCGGGTGGGTCGCGGGGGTTTATTTGACGGTACGTTGGCAGTTCAATCCGACGATCGACTACCGCCCCTTCGACGACGACCTCCGTCGACCGAAGAACGAGCTGCGCGTCTCGTTGATTCGAGGTCGTTTCGAGAGACTCAAATTCCAGATCCTCGATCAAGAGTATACGGCGGGCGTGATGGAAGAGTTTGGCTTGGCTGTTTCGAAACCTGGAGCGCCTTTGAGGTTCGAAGGTTGCGAAGTCGACATCTCGCATCTCTGGGATGGCAAAGCCAGAAGAGAATGGCATGCCGGCGTCGAGCTGTGGCTCGCGTGGGGATACAATCCCGACCTCGATCTTATAGAACGCGCGGATCTCTACGAGGCCGCCAGGACAGGTCAAGTTGCGTCGTTTAAAAAAATGCTGCTTCTTAGACAAGAAGAATCGGGAGGAGTGGTTAACGAGCGCTGCTCGAATCGCGGCCGATCGCTCCTTCACGAAGCTGCGCTGCACGGCCAAAACGACATAATCAAGATTTTGGTCGAAGACTTCGACGCTTCCGTGCACAAAACAACCTTGCTGGGCCGCGAGACGCCGTTGCATTTGGCCGTCAAAGGTTCTCACAGACGCGCGGCATTCCTTCTGTTGGAATACGGCGCGCCTCGCGCTGCTCCGAACGCCTACGGCGCGCACCCTCTCCACTACGCGACGGACGCGAGCGTCGCGCGCCTATTGTTGCGATACGGCGCGTCGGCCACGGCCTTAAATTCTGACCGGAAAACGCCCTTCGACGCCGCCAAATCCAACGGCGCCGACGACTCTTGCTTGAGGGAACTCGAGCGAGCGGCGGCAGAACAAAAGAGGGAGATGTACCATGCCTCGATCGAAGCGGAGCGAGCCAAACAGCACTTGATCCACACCACGATTCAACAAAGAGCGCAACTCAAAGCGACCGCGCTCGAAGCGAGACGCGCCGACGCTTTCATGGCCGACTATCTCGAGTGGCGATCGGGAAAAGTCACCGGAAACATGCTCGTCGAGCGCCGCCTTAAAGCCGAAGACCAAAAGCAACGGAGGCTTCGCCTCGAGGCCCACTTCCAGGCCGTCGGCGGACGACCTTCTTCTTCTTCTTCTCCAGGCGACAATTCGTCTCGGTTCGAAGTAAACCCGCGAGAGCGAGACGTCTCGACGAGCCTCGCCGCGCTCGCCAGGGCCACCTTCACCTCGACCGCCAACAAAACCCCCGCCCTCCCCAACACCCTCACCGACGCCCTCAAAATGCGCCAGCGCGACCACGCCATCAATGATCTCCGGGTGGGGGCAGAAGAAGGAAGTTGACGACGACAATTTTAATGTCCGCGGTGATGACACATCCTCGATCGTGGTTTTTTACCCCACCAACTCGACGACCATATGCTGTCGAGGACCGTCACCATTAATGGGTCTCCTTTTTTTGGATGTAGGTGTCACCGCGAGGAGCATTATCGATTCTGGTGATCACCGAGCGCTCGAGTGCATCGTCCGAAAATTTTCGAGATGCGACTCGCGAGGCCCAACAAAAAATGGACAAATCTCAAACTCCCGCTGGCCAGAGCAGCCAGTTTTTGTCGCGCCGTGCACGCGAACTACCGCGCGTTCGCCTCGAATTTACCGGACTATGTGTGCTCCGCGTTGGAGACAGCAGGGCAACGGCGGATTATGCTCAACCGCGAGTGCATCATTTGAACAAGCGCGCATCCCTTTGGCTTTCGCAGCGTTCATGCTTCACAATCATCTGAGAGTTGCGAACTCTCTAAAACCATGGTACGTTCAGACGAACGCTGGCTCTGCTCGATGCGTGAGAGTTGCGAACTCTCTAAAACCATGGTACGTTCAGACGAACGCTGGATCTGCTCGATGCGTGACGGCCTGAATGAAGGCTACGACGAAGCGATATTAGGAGATTTTCGGCCGCCTTAAGAGCGGCCTGTCCAAGGATATAGATCGTCGCGTCAGACACTCCTGCGCACTCCGGATCGACACCGACGAGGTCCGTCCGTTCACACTTTGGGAACGTAGTTTTTTCACCGCCAGCCTTGTTTCGACTTCGCAGAAGTCATTGAGGATATAGATCTGCGGTCAATCCGAGATGAGTTGGTGCTGTACCGTCAGTAGATTCGTCATGCTGCGCGGCAGCTCAATCTTTCAGCTGCTGGAGTTGTTTTGGGCGGAGATATGACGGACGCTCGCTGGTCGTGGTCAGAGCACGTTTAGGATCCTCAGAACAGTAGTATAGTTGCATGATTTCTGGTCGTCCCGAAAAACATAAAAAACGTGGGAGGATATCGTCGGCCTTCTTGGTATTTTGCCGAAGAAAGGTGTGACCTTCCGCTCCCGGGTTCCTGTCGCGACGCGAGGATGCTCGAGGCCGCGCGAAAAGAAAGATTGTCTCCAACATCATACTACGCGCGCACGACGCAACCTTCAGCCTGAAGATGGCATTGAAGAGGAAGCGTCGTGAGGACGGCACGTGGAAACATGAGTCATTGATTTTGTCGACAGGGTCCCGCGGGAGCTACTACTCTGGAAAGTGCTACCGAAACTCGGCGTTCCAGCGAAACTTGTACGTCTCATTATAGCTCGTATACAAGTGCGGGTTCTCTCACCGCCTCTCCATCATCGGCGTTAAGCAGGGTGACGTCCTAGGCCCGGTTCATTTCGTTCTATGAATGGCGGCGGCCTTGACCATTTCATGCCGAGGTCGCGAAGGTCGGGAACCAGCGTGTGTTTTCGAACACGCGATGATGTCCTCGCTGGACTTCGCTGCAGAAGGTCGGGAACCAGCGTGCGTTTTCGAACACGCGATGATGTCCTCGCTGGACTTCGCTGCAAAACACGGCACTGAGGAAGGAAGTCGCACTCGAAGACGTACGCAGAGGATGGGGCGTTTCCGTTTTCCGATCGTCGAGCTGTCAATGAGGCGAGGCTCCGTCTCGTCCCCGTCTCGTCCCCGTCTCGTCCCCGTCTCGTCCCCTTCTCGTCCCCGTCTCGTCCCCGTCTCGTCCCCGTCTCGTCCCCTTCTCGTCCCCGTCTCGTCCCCGTCTCGTCCCCTTCTCGTCCCCGTCTCGTCCCCGTCTCGTCCCCGTCTCGTCCCCTTCTCGTCCCCGTCTCGTCCCCGTCTCGTCCGGCATTTTGCCTGCCAGATGTGGTATGGAAGTCCACAAGAGTGACCTTCAAGCATTGAAAGAGTCGAAATCCGAGATACTGTTTGTCGCCAAGCCAGGCATTCTCTGCAATGACCCGACATCCTACGATGGTGCCGACCTCTCCGAGTTGGACGTAGGTGACGGCCTTCGTATCATACGGCGGATTTCCTCCGTACTCTCTCGCAACTTTAGTAGTGAGGACGTTGACTCTCGTCTAAAGAAGGCCGCAGCCGTCACTTCGTTTTTGCCTCGAAATCTGCGTCTCTGCTGCCCGAGCCAAACGAACTGTGGATACGTCGGTCTTATCCTCCTTCGCGGGGCGGAATCATGGTGCCGCCAGTTCAATATACTCCCCACGACCTGGTACTCCCTCGCTCAAAACCGTGACAACTGGCGACAACAAATCACCCCCCCCCCCGCGTCTCATCGCCCAGTGTGGTACCACGCGCCACGGCGCTGGGATTAGCCTACGCCCCAATGCATTGGGGGGCTGGCCTCTCGTCAGTCGCTATATTACCGCACTTCTTATTACAGATAGTGGTTATAGTTAACATGGGGTGTCACGAGCCGAGGCGATGGTTACTCGGCCGCTCTTTCGTTGAAAAACCGCTCGAACTTCTGCCTTTTGAGAAAATAATGTGGATATGGATAAAAAAAAAAGTGCTGGGGTTAGGGTTGGTGTGATTAACGCCGCGATGGAGGAAGAGGTAAAGCGCGAGCTCGTCCACGCCCTCCGGCACCTCGAGAGCGGAGAGTTCGGACTCGCCGAGGACTGCTACGCGGCGGCGCTCGAATTAGCGATCGACGATCCTATCGGGTCGAGAATACTCGGATATCTCGCTCGGGCCTGCGCCGCGCAGGGCAAGCACAAGATGGCTATCGCGATGTACGAGCGTGCCCTCGCCGATTCCGACGGCCTCGACCGGGTGTCGCTCGAGCTCGATTTGGTCGGCCTCTACCGCGCGGTCGGGCGAGACGAGGATGCGGACGTTTTGCGCGGCGAAGTTGACGCCAAGCTCATGAAAAGATGACCGGAGGCTGGCTGACCGACCGACCGACCTTCTGGCTCGGTCCTATTTGTACTATCGTCGTTCTACGAGAGTGATGATGATCCCCGGCCCAGAACGCCAGGGCGCCGCACTGTGGCAGTAACGCCCATTTCCCCCTTCTTGCCTGCCTGCCACATGACTTACCCTGGTTGTTGGTATGGTCTTTGCAATTATGGGGGGGGGTGTCATCTTGACACGTGAAGTATTACACTGAGATCGGGCGTGTGGTGGTTTCACACACCCGCGGTTCGGGTTGGGAGAAAGGGTTGTTGAGGCCCCTGGTCCGGCCAGGAGGGGCGGGTATCTGAGAGAAAACCACCACTACAGTGGTCTCAGAAACGGGAATCGATAGTCCAACTCCCGGACTATCGATCTCCTGTTTTTCGGCGGCGAGGAGTCGGTTCGTAACGGTCGAGTGAGTGCGAAGCCGACGCATTTGAGGGTGAAGATCCAGAGGATCACGGGTACCGCCGCGGGGGTTCATTTTACGTGATTCGGATCGAACGGGGAGCGGAGTCACTACGACTCAACCAGGCAAAGCATCGTAAGACCTTTTTAAGAGGCAAAGACAGAGTAAGCCCTAACCTAGCTCGCGCGAGGCAGACCACCTCCCTGACGGCGAGCGACAGCACCGGGAAGACCGTCCATAGTCTTCACGCGCAAGGCAAATACTTTCGTAAGTCCAGCGCACCGGTACCAGCGCGCAGTCAGAGACGGTTGCCGGAAATTGTCGTCTGACGAAAAAGAGTGCAACAAACGAGTTGTGAGCGTCCGGATTAATCTTATTATCCGGGCAAAGCGCGGTCATGGCAGAGAGGCCAATGACAGAATGACCGCAGTGGTTTCGGGACGTACAGGAGCGCCTGCAACGATTCAGTGCAGGGACTCCATTTACGTCTATTGGAAGAACACCATTCAGTACGTCCTTTCAACGGCCGGAAGCCGAGGAAAGCGGCATCAGAAGAGAGGCAAGATCGTCTGATAGCCTCGACAGCCCCCCAAGCGTGGTGGTCATCCTTCCGGATCCACGCTGCGGCGAAGGGGGAGCTACGGTTGCGTCAGACGCAACTTCAAGACAAGGTGAGCCGACGTTCCCGTACGCTCGACCCTGCGATGAATGCTACGGAGTCATCTCGAGCGGAACCCGGACCGTTTACGGCGATGCGTGGACCAGAGGAGAATGCACCTCCTAGGCCACCATCCGCGAATACGAGAGCGACAGATTTTCGCGTGTGTACCGACCCCGAGCTTCTGCAGATCATCAACGAAAGATTCGAGATGTTCCAGTCGCAGATCGAGCAAATCCGACGTGAACTCGAGCGCGCCTGCCGCGACGCGCAGCAACAACGCTCAGAAGTGGAGCGGCAGCGGATCGACAACGATCGACTTCGACGAATGGTGGAGGAATCCATGCGGGCGCATGCTCGAGAGGCACGGCCAACCTCTCCTGATGCCACGCGTCTTACGCCCGACGATGATGACGCTGTATCGGCACTGACCGACGATCAGCCACCGCGAAGAAGTCGACCGGAACCTACCCCGCACCATCATACTGACCCCGGTTCTGCGCGTCCTCGTAATGAAGAAGAGATACTTCATGTCAAGAAGGGAGCTGCTGGTATGACACGTATCACGTTTTCGAATCTCAATGGGCAAATTACTAAGGACCGTGATGAGGTGGACGCGTGGTGGATGCAATTGCGGCGTATGATGGAAGGCAGAATCGACAAACCCTCAATAGCGATGAACGTGATCTGAGGCGAGTATCAACTCGCGCCCCTATGGAAGCTTATCGCGAATGGGAAGCCGAACGGCCGCAGATGTGGAAACAATGTAAGGAAGGAATCATCACGTTATTGCGCCAGCATGACGAGGACTGTCTGGATGCTATGCAAGAGGCGACGAAGCTTCCTTGTCCACCTCGGGCTACGGTTGAGGAGCTTGAACGTGAATGGTTCAATTTACGACGAGGGAATTTGTCATTGAATAAGAGTATATTGCGCGATGGGTGCAGAAATTCGGCCAGTGGCGAGCAATGTCAGGTCGCGATACTGATCCTGCTGCGTTCCGTTCGCACTTCATTGCTGGGCTCAATTCTGAGCGCTTGCGGACGAGCGTCGAACTTGCTGTCAAGCCTCACCTCATATGAAAAAAAGCATCTACTCTCACCCTCAATGATGTCATTCAATCGACAATCCAGATCTCCAAGATTTTGGAAACTAGAGGAGACTGACGTTTGTATTGCGACCGCTTCTGCTGAAGAACGACGCTTAAGACCAGAAGACAAAGACCACGATGGAGGTAGATTCACTCTCGCCTACGAACGAATATGGACGGCTGTGAACCTTGTGACTGACTTCCGCCCATGGATGAATTTGATGTCCTCGTCAGTAACTTCGGCCTCCACAGCAACAAAGTTCCTGCTGATGTAGCTCACTGAGCTTATCGTACCATTCGTGAGCGCGCGGACCTTGGTCAGTCACCCTTTCAAGTCGAGGAGCGTCATCCTGACACCCTCACCTGCGCTTCCACCGAACCCAACGTACCAGGTATTTGTGTTGCTTTCTTGCTGTCTTCTTCCAGAGAGCTACACTATTATGTGATGTGTGCGCCACTGGAACATTTTCACACCTATCTCTAGACGAGGGTTTTCTCGACTCCACGCAGTCTCTACCATGTATGTACCCGGAGAGGGTCAAATCTCCCCACTTCTTGCTATTATTACCCTCATTTGATTGTCCGATTTCGGGATGGCGTGAAGTATTACGCTGGGATCGGGGGCGCGTGGTGGTGTTTTTTTTTTTCGCCCCTGGTCCGGCCACAGGAGGGTATCTGATGAGAAAACCACACTAGAGTACTCTAGAATACCGTTGTTACCCTTACCCTTGATAGACGCGATGTTGTTTCTGTTGTTGGTGCTGCGGTTGAACAAGTGTCTCCCTGGTCTGTCGCGGCGTCACGCCGATGCCGCCATCTTCGAGGGGCGCGTCAAGGTCGACGGGAAGGTCGTGACGGCACCCGGGACGATGGTGGCGACCGCTGCGGAGATTCGCCTGGATGGAAAGGTTCAAGTGCCGGTGGTCGAGTTCCGGTATCTCAAGTACTGGAAACCGAAGGATGTAGTGAGCGACGAGATCGATCTCGTTGGCGAGCGCATGTTTACGGTTGGGCGCCTCGATAAGGCGTCGACGGGGTTGATCTTAGTGACGAACGACGGACGAGTTCCGGGACTGATTCGAGGGTTGCGGAAGGCGTACGGCGTGACCGTCGACCCTCGTCCAACAAAAGATGACGTGAAAGCTCTTGCGGCGGGCCTCGAGATCACGGTCGGACCGCCCCCGGGCCTCAAGGGTGAAACCAAGCGCATCGTGACGCAGCCGTGCGAAGTTCGTATAGTCGGCGAGAACGTGCTGGAGTTTGGTCTAGTCGAAGGCAAGAATCGGCAGATAAGACGAATGTGCGAAGCGAGGGGACTTAGAGTCAAAAAGCTCCACCGCCTCAGGGTGGGGCCCTTTACCCTCCGGGGCTTGAGACCCGGCGCCTTTTCTTACTTCGACAAAGCGGACAACGACCACCTCAAAAGACTCCTCCTCCAAAAGCAGCAGCAGCAGCAACCCTAAAGTAAGTCATCTCAGTCGAACAAGGAGGAAGGGCGGAAGTGGCGGCGCAGAAAGAAAAGAATGCAGGCGAATAAAGCCACGACAGAAGAAGAGGGTGATGCGGCCGACAGAAGAAGAGGATGCGGGAGGAGGAAAAAAAGCGCCCCCCCCCCCCCTCCTCCTCCTCCTCCGAGGGGTTGGTGGTGGTGGTGGCGGCGGCGGCCCCGAGGTGCTCGGAGGAGGAGGAGGAGGACAGCGGCCATTTGTTGACAAACCCAGTGCACGGCGATGGTATGTCGAAGTTCTCGGGGTTGCAGGTGCAGTTCGGAAGCGCGTCGGGGCAGCCGCAGATCTTGAAGTCGTCGTTGGACCCCAGCAGTATCTGGTCCTGTTCGGGCACGAAGCCGCGTAGCGATTTCTTGTGCTTCGCCGTGGCAACCAGGATGGTCTCTAGCGCCTTCGAACGGCTAAACGGATCCAACGCCCACTTCTCCGACGGATCCTCCTCGACGTCGAAGAGGAGTGGAGGGTCGTGGAATTGGACTCGGCCGCAGGGCAGGAGCGCGTGGGCACCGCTGCAGGCTCCGTAGGAGTAAGTTGTGGCGAAATGGAGCTTTTATCGCACCACACCTCGTCGCCCAAAGGTCCCGACCCCTATAGAAAAAGAGACAATCTCTAACCTCGCGGCGACGTTGATTCGTAAAAAGCGGGGAAAGGTCCCTTCCATCAACTTGAAGTCTCGGTTCTGCTCCGGCAACCGCGAGGATCGTGGCGAAGACGTCGTAGGACGCGGCGAGAGCGAGCGACACCCCCGGTCTTACGAGCCCCGGCCAATGGAGAAAAGCGGGAACGCGCAAACCACCCTCCCAGGTGCTCCGCTTGCCCTCGAAGAACAAGCCCGCCGAGCCGCCCTCCACTTCCTCGACCAGCCACGGACCGTTGTCCGAAGAGAATATCGTCAGCGTGTTGGGCTGGGTGCCGACGAGCTGTGTCCAACCTCCCAATCGAGCTCGGCCGCGGCGTCGCCGTACCTACCGCGGCGCGACGTGTTGCAGAACCGGGGGGATGCGTAGTTCGGGACGTGGACGTGGTTGGACGCGTACATCAAAGCGAACTTTGGCGAAGCTGCGGTCATAAAAGACTTGGCGGCTCTTACGTATCTTTCCGATACGGTCGACAGATCAACGGGCTGTTCGATGACAGTTTCGTTCTCTAGGAGCGGAAGCGGCGTGCCCCCCTTATCATCAAACCAGGCCGAAGATCCCATATCCACAGAATACGGAATACCAAAATAAGAATCGAATCCCCACCTCGTCGGCAGAAATTCCGGACGCTGTCCGAGGTGCCATTTCCCGACCAGTTTTGTCGCGTACCCCTTGCCCCTCAGCACGTCGGCCCACGTCTCGTGCTCGGCCGTGAGCCCTCCAATCGCGGAATTCGTGAACACCCCCTCCTCCCAGTCCCCGGTTATCCCGAGACGAATTGGCAGCTTCCCCGTCAGAAGCGACGCCCGAGACGGCGAACATAGCTGAAACCCCGCATAAAACTGCGTCAGCCGCAGCCCCTCCAGAGCGAGCCGATCGATGTTCGGAGTCTCGATCGTCGGGTGCCCCGTGTACGTACCCAAGATCTCCATACCCTTGATCATCGCTCAGAATTACTAGGATATTGGGAGCCATGCGAAATAAAATAAACAAGTGCAGGCCAGTAAGTTCACCTAGTCCCAATCTCGAACCTCAGTAAGAAAGTTCACCTGGTCCCAGGTAAGTTCACCTAGTCCAAATCTCGAAGTTAGAGCACGAGTGGGTTTACGCCGAACTTACTGGGGTTAGAGTCTAACCCCAGTAAGTTCGGCGTAAACCCACTCGTGCTCACACCACTCCTTCGAGCTCGTCGCTCTCGCCTCCGCCAATCTAGGCTGCTTCGATCCGCACACGCCACTAACCTTTGAGTTTACTCTAAAACCCCCAGTAAGTTCACCTGGTCCCAGTAAGTTCACCTGGTCACTATATTCACATAGTCCCAATCTCGAACCCCAGTAAGTTCACCTGGTCCCAGTAAGTTCACCTACAGTGCGCGTGTAGACGCCGGGAGGGGGCTTATCGGTATTGCGCAGCACGTGTGGGGTAGGGTGGAGTCGTCGACTCGGAAGAGCATATTCTCGGGGTTGCCGATCGACAGAGAGCCACGTAGAGCTGGACGTGACAGAAGACGGGCTTGTGGACAAGAGGACGCGGACCTCGCGGGGCGTCTGGCCCTGGCTCTTGTTGATCGTTTGGCGTAGGCGGGCCTTAAGGGATACAGGTTGGAGGAGCCTCGGTGACAACGACACGATCGATCATGTATCTGGTACCGTCGCAGTGGCCGTGCGACGGGTCGAGGTTGCGAAGACTTTAAGCTCGCGATCAAAGTCAGCATGCCGTTGGTTGTCAGGAAGTTGAAAACTCGACTGTAAAGAGCGAGGCGTCGGCTTCCGACCCAACCTAGTCGGCCGAAAAGAACTCCGACGCCTCGTCTCCGGGAAAAAAAGGCCGCGGTCATGCGCGCGTTGTCAGCATCGACAACATCGTTTCGACGGGGCGTGAGAATGGCGCGCTGAAAGAGCCGCCGCGGGTCGTGGAAACAGTCTGCGAGGTCGCCGTAGACGGCTTGGAGGATCAATGCCTGCCTGGCTCGCGAGCCTACCTGATCCTTACCCTAAGTCGAGGGACAGACAGACAGAGGAACTCTGCGACATCAAAACCCTCGCTTGGAGTTCGTTGTACACCGCCCACGCCCTCCATCCCTCCCACCCGTCGCCTGTCGATCGGCGCGCAGCGCAAGTCCACTCCAAATACCTCGCTCACGCCCGCGGCATCGACGCCATCATCCCCCAGCCGGGTACAGCACCACCGCCTGGCTTCTTGGGCCCTGTCGAACAGCGGCTACGTAGCTACGGCACCGTCGCCGGCCTCGTCTTTGGAGCCTTCGGTGAGGCCAGCGCGGGTTGCCACGCTCTCGCCCAAACATGCGCAGAGCGCATCGCTGCGCGAACCTGGGTGGCAAGCGGCTGCGCCAACTTCACAGAGGCAAAGGCTGCCCAAACTCGCCGCATCTACCGTGAGTGGGGGGTCGCCAACGCATTAGGCCGGGCTCGCTGTGCCCTCACCGCCCTCACCCATGTCGCCGCCTCGGGGAACCCCACCCAGGCCGCCCGATCCCAGCAGGACGTCACCCTTCGTCGCACATACGTCCGGCGGCAGCACGCGTACGACCTACGGGCGGGGCCCGTCCTCTCTTCGCCTGCCCCACGCCTCGGCGATGACCAAGACTAGGTCCCGCGTACTTATCCCCGCCCGTCAGGCACATCCCTCATACCCCACAGACCCACCCACATCCTTCATGCTCCCCGCACACACCCCTCTCTTAGCAGTCGACATTTAAAGACAGACAAACAGATGCTCCCCACACACACCCCCCTCTTAGCAGTCGACATTTAAAGACAGACAAGTGCAGGCCAGTAAAAAAGTTCACCTAGTCCCAATCTCTAACCCCAGTAAGTTCACCTGGTCCCAGTAAGTTCACCTAGTCCCAATCTCTAACCCCAGTAAGTTCGGCGTAAGCCCACTCGTGCTCACACCCACTCACCCCACTCTCCTTCGAGCTCGTCGCTCTCACCTCCGCCAATCCAAGCTGCTTTAATCCGTACACGCCGCTAGCCTTTGCGTTCACTCTAAAAACCCCAGTAAGTTCACTTGGTCCCAGTAAGTTCACCTGGTCACTCAGTTCACCTAGTCCCAATCTCAAACCCCAGTAAGTTCACGTGGTCCCAGTAAGTTCACCTATAGTGCGCGTGTAGACGCCGGGAGGGGGCTTATCGGTATTGCGCAGCACGTGTGGGGTAGGGTGGAGTCGTCGACCCAGATGAGTATATCCTCGGGGATGCCGATCGACAGAGAGCCACGTAGAGCTGGACGTGGCAGAAGACGGGCTTGGGAAAGAGGACGCCGACCTCGCGGGGCGTCTGGCCCTGGCTCTTGTTGATCGTTTGGCGTCGGCGGGCCTTAAGGGATACAGGTTGGAGGAGCCTCGGTGACAACGACACGATCGATCATGTATCTGGTACCGTTGCAGTGGCCGTGCGACGGGTCGAGGTTGCGAAGACTTTAAGCTCGCGATCAAAGTCAGCATGCCGTTGGTTGTCAGGGAGTTCAAAACTCGACTCTTGAGAGCGAGGCGTCGTCTTCCGACCCAACCTAGTCGGCCGAAAAGAACTCCGACGCCTCGTCTCCGGGAAAAAAAGGCCGCGGTCATGCGCGCGTTGTCAGCATCGACAACATCGTTTCGACGGGGCGTGAGAATGGCGCGCCGAAAGAGCCGCCGCGGGTCGTGGAAATAGTCTGCGAGGTCGCCGTAGACGGCTTGGAGGATCACTGCCTGCCTGGCTCGCGGGCCAACCTGATCCTTACCCTAAGTTGAGGGACAGACAGACGGAACCCACCCACATCCTTCATGCTCCCCACACACCCCCCCCCCTCTTAGCAGTCGACATTTACAGACAGACAGACGCCTCGGCGATGACCCCGACTAGGTCCCGCGTACTTATCTCCGCCCGTCAGGCACATCCCTCATACCCCACAAACCCACCCACATCCTTCATGCTCCCCACACACACCCCCCCCTCTTAGCAGTCGACATTTAAAGACAGACAGACAGACCACACACACCCCCCCCTCTTAGCAGTCGACATTTACAGACAGACAAACAGACAAACATCTGTCGATTAGTAGTTAGGACAAACAGACCCCCACACACCCCCCTCTTAGCAGTCGCCATTTAAAGACAGACAGACAGACAGACAAACATATACACAGACAGACAGCAGTCGACATTTAAAGACAGACAGACAAACATACACCCCCCCCTCTTAGCAGTCGACATTTAAAGACAGACAGACAAACATATACACACACCCCCCTCCTACCAGTCGACATTTTTTAAAAACAGACAAACATATGTCGATTAGTAGTTAGGATTACGGCCGGGGCATCCTGGGTCGCACTTCCTACATCATGGCCTCTCGCGCCCCCTTCGAGACTAGACTCTCAAGAAGGCGGCCAGCAAGGCTGCCCCACCAGCATATTGTTGTTGCCTGGCATAAAGCCGCCGCCGCCGCCGCACAGGCCCGTGTGGCGGCTGGCTACACGCACGATTTGGCATTATGGACGACGGCGTCATCGCTGGTTCGGTTGTTGTCGCCGCTCTCCTGCAGTACGCCCGCGACATCCAAGCTATAGCGGCGAGGAGCTCCGCCTCGACAAGCGCGTTCTGTCCGGCACTTGGCACGATACGTCTTCTCGATCACCCCGATGTTCAACAACACCACGTCCGAGTTGCTGCGCCGCACCCGCACTCTTGCTGGTAATAATCAATCCCCGTTGTCCCCGACGGCCTCGTAACCCACGGTGTGTGTGCCCATCCATCCTCCCCCGGACACGCCGGAAAATGGGCCTACCTTGCGAGGTTGACGATCAGGTTATAGGTACGCGACCACCATTCGCACCCAGAACGTCTCTCTCCACAGCATGCACTCTTTGGGTCGCTACTGCATCGCCCCGCGCGTGGACTACCTTGTGTGTGTGACTCCACCGACACATCGTCCTCCAATGCCTCCGCCTTCCTGCTCGGAAAAAAAAAAGAAAATGGGGGTGGCGGCATTCGCTCCTGCGCCCTTCCACCTTTATTGGCACGGCGGCCGAGCCCTTCCACACCTCGTCGACCTTCGCGATCCTGCCGTCGAGGTCCCTGGCAGTCGACCTCCCTCCACAACAAAGCCACCACCAGCAGGAGTACATCATCATCTAGCAGGAGCGGAGATGCTGAAAGAGCGACACCCACTCGTCACGGTCGTCTTTGGATTCGGCTCGGGCGACGAAGTCCACCGGGAGGGCGTGGAGGGTGAATTCGAGGTCGTCTTCGGGCGTGGGGCAGTATATACAGTTGAGGGAGACGGCTCCTTTCGGTGCCCCCCCGTTCTCATAAACGTCCTCGGTCTCGTAGACGAGAAGGCTATCCGTGAGCACGACGTAACGCTTTTTCCAGTTACTCGATCCCTTGGTCCCGGCCAACTTCTGGAGATACCCCGCTTTCAGTATCGTCCCAGGATAGTTCCGCACCTAAAGCGAGTCGTTGAGTCACTACCGTAATTTTGGCTCACCCCTCGCTGCTGCTTGACGTGCTTCGTCGCTCGAAGGAAACTCTGAAGCTGAGCGATGGCCTGGGGCGTCATCGGCATGGCCAGGAATTCGGTGAACCACTCCTTGAGCTTTTGCTGCCTTTCATCCTGTTGCTCGGCCGTCAGCGACCCCAATGACTTGGGGGGAAACGCAAGCTTCGCATATTTCTTATCAAGATTCGCGTGAAAAAAGTAGAAATCAGAGTATCTCTTGGACAATTCCCAGGTCTCGCCCTCGTGCGACACCTGGACTTTGTAAAACGTCTTTTCCTTCGTCTCGAACCCGAGGAACTTCACGGTCAACCCGTGGGACTTGGCCTTCTGGAGTGCCATCTTGTCGATCGACTAGGGCCCTTAGGGTAATTATGAAGAAGAAGAAGAACAGGGTTGTTGTTGCATAGTTGAGTTTCTGATGGTAATAAAATCGAAGGGGGGGGTCGTAGCCGTAGCCGCTCTCTTTGGGCCTCCGGCGGGCACTTTCGTCGTATACTGTAAGTCCTCCGCCGTGCAGGTTAAAAATGTTCCGGCGCGCAATTTATTTAGAGTCTGTTATTTGCTCGAACACCATCTTCTGACGACGTGCCCGACTTTGGCGCCGAGACAGACGCGAGCATGCATCATCACGTTACTACTACGGGTAGAATTCCTCCCGTCTCTCTGAACACCCTCTCACTCTTGATTTACGACCGCGACGTCCGTGCTCTTATGGCGCCGACGCTGCTTACTATAATGTCGCCGGCGGATCTTCTTTGTTGACACACATCCTTGTCGTGCATACGGCGCGCGTGGTTTTTGGTTGTGCCTCTTCTACCGCCATTTGGCCGCCGCCTCGCCCGGAACACCGACTCATGGCGCGGCCTCACGAACATTTGGGTGACATGCTGCGACGACACTCCTTAAAGTTTTCGTCGGATACCGCCTCGACGGTGCCGGGCGTCCCGTAGTAGCAACAACCAGGATGACTGACTCCCAGAAAACCTTGACCCCACCAACGCGTCGATCGATCGTCGGATGCTTCGTTGTCCGCTTCCTCGGGTGGCGCGACACTCCCCAACCTTGAGGCCTTGAGCTCGTCAACGCTCAAGTGCCGCCGCCTCGCGTCGAGAAACTCGAAGAGCTCGAGTACTGGCGGCTGCCGTCTGCCCCGAACAACTACTGCCTCGGCAACCAACAAACCAACTCGCGGGAGTTGATCTGTTCGTAGACGTGAGGTGGAGGAGTTCGACGTTGACGACAGGTTCGACTTTCAGGGCCTTGGCGTACACCGAGCGCTCAGAAGATTGCATTCTCGACGGCAGACGGCTATGGTGCTCCATCGCCGCCTCGCGGCAGCTTTTGGGGCTAGCGGCCAACCGCGACGAGCCGCATGCATCGACGCCCCTCGAACGTTGTCGCTGAGCGTGGCGAGGCATCCTCCATCAACTCGATCATCGTCTTCGTTCTTGTTCGACCTGCGTCGCTGGCGCTCGGACCTCGCGGCGGCACCGTAGAAGAAGACGAGGTCTCGTTGCCACGAGACGACGCTGCTGCTTTCGAAACTCGCGTTGATGACATACTTCAAGGTGCTGCTCAACTCGAGTTCCGACGCGCGAAATCGAAGGCCCTCCGAGGTCTAGTTGACCGCTGCTCGTCGCCAAAACACGGACTGTCCTCCCCCTCGACCGTGCTGCCGCGGCGCCCGGAGTCAAGCATATGGTCTCAGTCGGAGACTAGAGCCCGAACAGCCCGCGACGTCGTGGATATTGGACTGGCCGTCTACGGACAGCTTCGCCGGCCCGGATCTCTTCCTGGCAGACTCCGAAGGAGGCGAGGCTAGGCTGACGCTCGAGAACCGTCGGGTCCGAAGCGCTTTTGATGAACTTGACGAACGCGCTGGAGCGCTCGACTCGGGTTGACGAACAGATTGGCGATCACCTTGGCCTCGCCAGCCGCGCTCTTGTCGGAGATCTCGTAACGCGCTGAGCATCCTGTTCTCCGTATCGCCGCCGCCGCGTTTGAAGTCGTAGAGCAGCGACGACGTCGCCGTAGCTCGCGGCGGTCTCGTGAAGGACGCCCATCTCGGAGCGCAGGTCGCGAATGAAGCGTCCGGACGGGAATTGCATGTCGCTCACAACACCGGGCAAGCGACAGCAGCCTCCAGGACGACCGAGGACCTGTTGAACTCGCGAAGGCTGCAGCAGCCCTTTCGAGACGAGCAATTTCGTACGCAGCGCTTCGAGTCCCGCGGACCGTTCTGCTTCTTGAGGGCCTCAACTCCCGCAGCCGCTCGATCTCCTCCTCCTTGGCCATTTGGTTCGCTTCCTACGGCGAAGTATTTGCCCTCGAGTCGTCCGTCCCCGAGGGTCCGATTTCTCCAGTCCGCGCCTCGGCCGCCGCCGCAGCCCGTCCTGCCGCCGACTGGTGAGCTCGACGATGGATAGATTGCTGCCGCGGTCGTGCTGGTTTGCGACAATTTTGGGTAAAGTATCCCGGCGTCGTCGTAGCGCATGCTCTCGACATTTTTCCAGCGCCTCCTTTGACATTCGCGCCGAGCAGTCAGTCCTGGGTGAACTCGTCGCCAGGAGGACGAATCGTCGTCGTTTTCAAACGCCGCGTGAGAGCGTCCGAGTGCCGACGGATGATTGCTCGCATCGGCGCTGTTTTCTTGATTCATATTGGCGCCACATATCTGCCACACTCCGTCAAAGCGCAGACATAATGAAACCGAACCAAAAAATACGCCGTTCGAGATCTAGGGCACGCCAACAACCCTTCATCCGAACGTGGTTATTAGGGTAAGTTATATGGATGAGTCGAAGGTGGAGAGGCTGATGTTCGAGACCAAGGGCGACGAGGAGGAGGACGACGAACCTCTATTGTGTCGCGGGAACGAAATGCCGCCCGTGTACGAGCTGGACCTGTGGGATCTTCTCGCCCCGGTAACCTTCAACGCGACGATGAGCATCCCCGGCGACAGCTTGCACCTCGAACTGCTGCGAATGGAAGAAGAAGAGGAAGAAATGCTGCGACGCATTCGCGAGGCCCCTGCGCCGACGCCCATCGGCGTCAAGCCGCACGAGGACGACGCGACGACCGACGATCACGTCGAGTCCCGCGACGACGACGACGACGACGACGAAGATTTTGAGGACGACGACGTCGGACTCGATGAGGCTTCTGACAGCCCGACGCGGGCCTCCCTCTAGACGTAGAGACACACCTCTCGGGCGGGTGGCGTTTGTAAAAAGAGTAAAATATTTTTTTTGTAAAATAAAATAAAGTAAAGTAAATTTGTCGTATTTCTTTCCGTTGCGCCGTTACAAATTTTCAAACGGTGGTGATGGAGAGTACGCAGAGCGTCGAGTTCGAGGGCGCGCCGTACGAAGTGACGGTCGTCCAGGGCGAGGAGCTCCGCATCGACGTCGAGGGCGGGAACGAGCGGTGGTCGGGGACCTTTAGTTCGCAGTACATCGAACGGCTCACGTCCAAGACGGGGAACTTCAAGCGCATCGCAACCTTCTCGAAGATGCTCATAGGCGCGCTCCAGGGCACCGCGGAGTCGGTGTATATCGACCTGTTGACTGCCGAGGATCTCCAGGCCCTGAAGAAGAGCATAAAATTGCCTCCGGCGGACAGGAGGTATTTGATATTGACTTATTCGACGAGTTTCGATCGAGTTCACTACCCGCTTCCGCTCGACGTCGAAACGCCGAGCGTCGCGTCGTTGGCGCGCCAGCTCGCGCGGGCAAAGGACCGCCTTGCCGAGACGCGCCGGGACCTGGCCAAATCGCGGGACGAGAATCGGAGGAAGGACGACGAAATACGAAAGCTCAGGGGCGACGTGGCGCGCCTCAGGCGCACCAGCCGCCACCCCGCGCGGAGCCCAAGCCCCGCGCGGAGCCCCGCGCGCCGCCCGAGCCCCGCGCGCCGCCCGAGCCCCGCGCGCCGCCCGAGCCCCAGCCGGCCAGCGCGGTTCGACCCGACGGCCTACCAACGCGAGCGCGAACGACGTTTGGCCGCAGCCGCCGCGCGCCGCCGCTCCACGTGGGGGGGCGGCAGCCAAGACGGCTACCAGTCGGGCGACAGCCGCTGCAGCATCGACACCGCCGCTTCCAAGCGGTCTACCGCATCCAAACTCTCTACCGCATCCAAACGGTCTACCGCATCCAAACGGTCTACCGCATCCAAACGGTCTACCGCATCCAAACGGTCTACCGAGAGCACCCGGGACCGATCCAAGACGAGGCGGTCCCGGCGATGCCCCCCAAAAACGGCTAGTCGCAAAAAAACCTCCTACTTTGATCCCCCAAAGGTGGTCTCGCCCTCCTCGAACGAGGACGACCTCCACGACATCGACCGGCGCCTAAACGCGCTCCAGGCTTTTCTCAAGGAGGCCAAGAAGCAGACGTAGGGCGGGTAAGGTTTCGGTCAGGAAAGATGATTCTGTGTCCATGCTTGTTTGGGAGCAGCAAGGAGGACAGACTGCTGAGCACGAGCCTCCTGCGCGGGGGCGTGAGCCACGCCGAACGGCGGGGCCAATGGCTGTCGGAGCAAGACGAGCTCGCCTCGAACTGCCACGCGTGCGGTGTCGAGTTCACTCTTCTTGAAGGTCGACACCACTGTCGCCGCTGCGGAAATACGTTTTGCCAACGATGCTCGAGCCGGCGCGCGCAGCTCCTGCTGTACGGCGGATCCGACCTCGAGCGCGTGTGCGACGAGTGTTTCAGATTGACCGGCGTCGAGAACGAGCTCGCTTCGAGACACTTACCGCTGCTCGAGCGCGGCGCGACCGTCGCTCTGCGAACACTTATGTCGAAGGAAATGGTTCTTCTCAAGCTCAATGCCGCGGGGGATGCCCTCCAGATCCTCGCGGGGGCCCCGCACCCGCGCCACGTCGTGCCCCTCGCGAAGATAAGCGCGGTCGAAGTCAACGGAGCGACGGGTTTCGCGCTCCGAGGGCCAGAGACTCTGCGATTCGACTCGGACAACCGCGATGCGATCGCGAGCGCCGTCCGCGCGACCATCTCCCACGCCCAGACACCATCCCTCGCGCTAACCGTCGACCGCCAGCGCAAGAACAAGAAGGTTGAGCAGCAAAGGGCGGACGCCATACGCGAGCATCAGGAGGCCACGCGGGCGCGGCGTAACGCCAACGCCGACTTCCGCAACTCCCTCAAGCAAAAGTACGCCCTCCGAGGGCACACCACAACGTAAGCCATTTTATTAAATTACCGCCCGCCGTCATCGTGATGATATGCGCCTCCCCTTTTAATTAATACATAACTCTCCTTCTGTGATGAGGAAGCTATGACACTTACACCACGTATCCCTTTTTAGGCGGAGGAGGTTTGGGGGGAGTGGTCGGGGATACTGTGAATGACGTCATCTCCATCCTCGGGCCCTACGTCATTCCCTTATCGCTAGTGAAGTAGGTAGGTCCCCCCCCCATTATAGTTCTTTCTCCACAATCCCATTTCAGTTCTCACACGGCAGCAGTGTTCGTTCGTTTCGATCGACCCTGTGCTTGACTTCACGGCGACTCCTCATCGACTTCAGTTCATTGCTACGTGTTCGCTTCGTTTCGGGTACCACCATGTCCTCGATCGAAATTATTAAAGATAGCAGGCTTTCGCAAAAAAAAACGTGATGCCTTCAGCGGTGCGCGACATTTTTTTTTCCCCCACCCATGGCCACGTCGTCTCGCGAACATGATCATCTCTACCGGCGATCACATTATCTCGACCAACGATCCTTGGACTAGCATCTCAGCATCTCGCTGCTCAGAAGAAGAATTTCTCAGCATCTCGCTGCTCGATATCAGGGCGAAGTCACGACGTGAGGTAACGAAGTCACGAAGCCGGAGGAAGGAAGGAGCTTCCGTACTGCGGGTGAAGATATCGCTGAGGTTGTCAAGGCGGGTGATGTGTTGGAGATCAATGATGTGGTTGCGATGATGATATTCGGCGGTGCTGTAAAAGCGAATATCAATCAATATGGCGGCGGGTGCGCCGCGTGAGACATTGGAGACGGACTTGGGTGACGGTGGTTCTGTTATCGACGTACATTGGTAGTACCGTGTGACGAGGGAGATCAAAGGCATCAAAAAGTTTGAGATGCCAAGAGAGCTCAGCAGTAGCGGCGTAAAGAGCGAGCAATTCGGCTTCAAAAAGATGAGCGGGCGAGGAGGTACTGCGAGCAGTAGGCTATCATAGAGCCAGCAAGGAGAAAACAAAAGCAAGTAGTGGAGTGGCGGTCATCAGGGTCGTCGGCCCAGCTGGAGTCGGAATAACCACAGAGACGAAGGGTAGAATCGCGACCAAGAACAAAGGCAAGAGCCTGAGAACCGTTGAGATAACGCAGAGTGTGGGATACAAAGCGTACCAGTGGGGTTTATTTACCAGGATTGTGTGAAAGACGCGCACACTGATTGACGGACCAAGTAATATCAGGGCGAGTCATGATGGAAATAAATAAAACACAGCCAACAATACGACGAAAAGGGCTGCGTGCCACGAAGACGTGAGCAGGGGAGCCAGGTGCAGGAGAAGCAGCCGCAGAAAGAGGAGGAAGAACTTTGGGAGCGGGAGTTAATTCTGGTTGACTGTTGATGAAGCGATGTTCGGTGAGGATTTCACGGATAGCATGGGATTGGTAGATAGCGAGCGTGCGACGTGCGCGAGCACGCGTAAGGCGGAGACCAACGGAAGTGGGAAGGCTTTGAAAAACGCAAAAAAAAGGAAGCTTGGTAATGGCCAATGCAAGAACGGAGGTGCGCCACAAGAAGATCATCAACGACGAGAACAAGGCGCTGAACGACAGTAGACTTAAGCATGAGTGTGTAGCTGCAAGTGGCACCAGAATCGCGGACAAAGCTACAATCATGGACAAGGAAGCGTTCTAAGTAAAGCCACCAGTGGGGACATGCTTGCGGGGGGGACCGTACCAAGAGCTACAGAGCGTGTAAAGGATTTTTTGAAACCATCGAAGGGTTGGCGAGGAGCATAACCTTCGGGTGGCCAGACATAGATGTCTTCGTCAATGGGAGCTTGGATAAAAGCGGAGCTGACATCCAACTGATGCAAATCCCAGTCGTGAGCAGCAACGCCAGACAGGGGCTTGTATGAAAGCAGAGATGACATCTACAGGACGGTACGTGTCGTGGTAAGCAATGCCGTGAACCTGGGTGTAGCCGCGGACAACGAGATGAGTAGTGTACGATTTGAAGCGGCCAGATTCATACTTCGTGCGGTGGACCCACTTCAAAGGGCAGATGGTGCCAGAAAAAGTAGAAGGAACGCGAACAACATCCGAGCAACCGAGCTGACCGAGGGAATGATATTCTGTGGCAAGGGCTTGTAACCGACGTGCAGGATTTGGATGGGCTGGGCGAGACAGAGGGGAAGGAAGACATAATGAACTAACAAACGAAAGCTAGAATAATTAACGTACAGGGAAGGACAAGATGACACAGAATCGAAGGGAATGACAAGATGACACAGAATCGACAGTGCGTGGTAAAACGCCAGTATTGTGGGTTTGAGTTGGTTCTCCATTTGTTTCTGAATAATGTCGACTTTGCGCGGTCGGCTCCGTTTGGCTCGACTTTGTTATGCACGCTTTTTGTTTTGCATGCTTGATGTTTTGTCGGCTCTGGTTGGCTCGACTTTGTTGTGCACGTTTTGTTGTTTTCTCTCTTTGGTTCGGCGGAGTGCATGAGCTCGTAGAATGGTCGGTTCACGTGATGGGGTGATCAGTCCCAGTGAAACCGGCGCATTCTCATCAAACACAGGGGACAAGGGGGCAACAGCGGAAGAACAGGTGACAATCGGGCAACAGCAGGAACAGGTGACAATGGGGCAACAGTAGACGAGAGCTTGGAAGCGTGATTCGAGAAAGTCGGAGCAACGTTGAAGTTCCTTCGGTGGTTGACATTGCAGGAAATCTGATAAGCGAAACTGTCAGCAAAATCGAGGTCTGAAGAACAATAGCGACAAAAGGTGCCGGGGAAGACTTGCGTTAAGCGATTGTTGCCACTGAGGATCGCAGCGGGGTAAAGATAGCGGGAACACAGGCTGGTATATATGATGGCAGTGTACCAGACGTCTGATGAGAACGTGGCCTTTGGGCAGATATGTTGCATGGTGACCAGGTTATGACGATGGTCGGAGTCGACAGAAGCAAAAACGGGCGTAAACAGGGTTGATGCGAACGTTGGGTTTTTGGTTGTTGTGGCGCGAGCAAGTTGCCATGGGCACGACCGCGTCCTGTACGCGAAGATGGAAGACTTCGGACGCGCCAGCGGTGTGTAAGGAACGAACACGGGTAGACCAGGCTGCTGTATGCCAGCATGCTGTGGCAGATAAGGAAGTGGCCCGTTTTCGCATTCGCAAGAACGAAGTTGCCATATGGGCCAACGTTAGAGGAGCAAGCGGCGAGCTTCGCTCGTCATACTCGAATAGACTGCGGTAGAAGTTGGCGATAGTGGCAAAACAGTTGTGGCGCGTAAGAACGTTGCAGATAGCGTCGCAGACGTAAGAACATTGCAGATAGCGTCGCGGGTGCTGAGCACGGAATTCACTGCGATAGCAAAACCGGATTTTAAAGGTCAGAAAAGCGGCGAAAAGGCGAGAGTTTTTGCGCGAAGGAGAACCGCAAATCACACAGCAAAGAAGCGTCTGTCCAGGATCCCGAAGATGAGCGATCCAACCACATAGGAAGCACGAAAGCTGCGCACGCGAAAAATTGACAGGCACAGCTTAGTTGTGGCAGGTGAAATGCGCGATGGAACATGATTCGCTGGTTTTACCAAAACCGACAAGCACAACGAGGAGTGGATCAACGAATAGCAGAAAATGTAGAACGGGGAGTTGATCAACGAATAGCTGAAATACAGAACCAGGAGGGGGGTAACGACGAGGTGAAAAGACAGAACGAGGAGAGGAGCAACGACGAGGGTAAAATACAGAACGAGGGGTGGAGCAACGAATAGCGGAAAATACAGAACGAAGGGCGCCTGTGCAATGGGAGCTAAAAACAAAAACGAGGGGCTTCCACAAAAACATTTTTCCTTCACAAAAACGAGGGGCTTCCATGGGATGGGGTTGTTGATGTGTTTGCGGAAGAAAATTGGTGGTACTCCTCTGTGAGCGTCTCACTTACCCCTTTCTCCTTTTCTTTCTTTTCCAGCACCTGTGTGAGGACCTCACTTACCCCTTTTTTTCCTTTTCTTTCTTTTCCAGCACCTGTGTGAGGAAGCTATGACACTTACCCCTGCGCCACGTATCCCGCATCCCTACGTCATTCCCTTATCGCTAGTGAGGTCCCCATTATAGTTCTCACATCCTCATTTCAGTTCTCACATAACTCCTCCGTTTTTTTTTTTTTCCGCGTGGTCCATTATTCGTACTTCTGGGGGGTGCGCCGCTTAACAAAGAGCCCCTTAACCACCAAAGTCGGACTTTCAAATACAACCCTCTACTCGTGCTGTGAAGAAGCTATGACACTTACCCCTGCACCACGTATCCAGTATCCTTACGTCTTTCTCTTATCGCTAGTCTAACGCCTCATACCATTCGTCACATGGTACCAGGTGTTCCAGGTGTCCAAGGTCGAACGCCCTGAGCTTGACTTCACGGACAACAGCGACTCCTCCTCGGCTTCAGTTCATTGCTACGTGTTCGGTTCGTTATCGTTTATCATGTCCTCGATCGAAATTAAGGATACCAAGATTTCGCAAAAACTCGATGCTTTCAGTGGTGAGCGACATCTTTTTCACCAATGGACCCGGCGCCTGGAAAACATGATCATTTCCACCGGTGATCGCATTATCTTGACCACTGACACTTGGACTAGCATTTCCGCTTCTGGCTGCTCTGAAGAAGACTTTCGCGTCAAGCAACAACGTTGATATCCATGACAACCGCGACATGAACTTCACGCGACTTTACAAGCGCATTACCGATGTCTACATGGGCCGTGGGGATTGCGTAGTGAACTTCCTCAACAAGTTCATCATCGGAGTATACAAGTTGCTCAGCATTGTACCTATCACCGGCGTTCAAGTTGCTCGGCATTTTACCTATCACCGGAGTTCAAGTTGCTCGGCATTGTACCTGATCCGACGCACCCTCGAGTGTGTCCTCGCATTTCACTACGTGCATCGTGCTTCAAGCCTTACTGGCTTTGTTTTATCGTCTTGCGTTTCGTACCGATGAATGTGGTTCTACCCTTGAGAAGTTCAACAACAACCAATTTCGATGGCATGCACAACCACTTCCGCCGCGCTATCCGCCGCGTCGTCAGCCACGACTTCAGACTCTTCCAACTGACCTACCCTAGACGCTCCCCTTTCCCAACAACCTGGCTCTACTCGATTCCGACGCACTACCCGATGTCCTTTTGGCGACTGCAAGGATCACTTTAAGGGGGACTGCCGCAAGTTTCAAAGTTCCTAGCTATTCCACGACAACGCCCTACCCACCATCACCGTTCTTCTCAACAGCGCAGCACTTTCAAGATAATTCCAAGTCAGCGTGTGTACCGCCGAAAGTCTGATGCAAGCACATCAACAGCCCCATCCCACGGAAGCCCCTCGTTTTTGTTTTTAGCTCCCATTGCACAGGCGCCTCGTTCTGTATTTTCCGCTATTCGTTGCTCCACCCCTCGTTCTGTCTTTTCATCTCGTCGTTGCTCCCCTCCTCGTTCTGTATTTCGCCTATTCGTTGCTCCACTCCCCGTTGTGCATTTTCAGCTATTCGTCGATCCACTCCTCGTTGTGCTTGTCGGTTTTGGTAAAACCACCGAATCACGTTCCATCGCTCATTTCACCTGCCACAACTAAGCTGTGCCTGTCAATTTTTCGCGTGCGCAGTTTTCGTGCTTCCTATGTGGTTGGATCGCTCATCTTCGGGATCCTGGACAGACGCTTCTTTGCTGTGTGATTTGTGGTTCTCCTTCACGCACTTTTTCGCCGCTTTTCTGACCTTTAAAATTCGGTTTTGCTATCGACGTGAATTCCGTGCTCAGCACCCGCGACGCTATCTGCAATGTTCTTACGTGCCACTGCGACGCTATCTGCAAGCTATCTGCAACGTTCTTACGTGCCACAACTGTTTTGCCACTGTCGCCAACTTCTACCGCAGCCTATTCGAGTATGACGAGCGAAGCTCGCCGCTTGCTCCTCCAACGTTGGCCCATATGGCAACTTCGTTCTTCCGAATGCGAAAACGGGCCAAATTCTTATCTGTCACAGCAGGCTGGCATACAGCAGCCTGGTCTACCTGTGTTCGTTCCTTACACCGCAGGCGCGTCCGAAGTCTTCCATTTTCGCGTACAGGACGCGGTCGTGCCCATGGCAACTTGCTCGCACCACAACAACCAAACACCCACGTTCGTATCAAACCTGCTTACGCCTGTTTTTGCTTCTGTCGACTCCAACCATCGTCATAACCTGGTCACCATGCACCATGCAACCTATCTGCCCAAAGGCAACGTTCTCATCAGACGTCGGGTACACCGCCATCATATGTACCAGCCTGTGTTTCCGCTATCTTTGCCCCGCTGCGACAATCGTCTAACGCACGTCATCCCAGGCACTTTTGTCGCTATTGTTCTTCAGACCTCGATTTTGCTGACAGTTTCACTTACCCGATTTCCTGCAATGTCAACCACCGAAGGAACTTCAACGTTGTTCTGACTTTCTCGAATCACGCTTCCAAGCTCTCGTCTATTGTTCCCCCATTGTCCGCTGTTCTTCCGCTGTTGCCCCCTTGCCCGCTGTTGCCCCCTTGCCCCCTGTGTTTGATGAGAATGCGCCGGTTTCACTGGGACTGATCACCCCATCACGTGAACCGACCATTCTACGAGCTCGAGAGAACACAACTGAAAGTGCAAAAGAGAGAAAACAACAGAAAGTGCAAAACAAAGTCGCGCCAAACGGGGCCGACCGCGCAAAGTCGACCAACCCGCGTTACAACAACCAACAAACTTTTTTACGGGCCATTCTGATGTTGATACGGGCCATTCTGATGTCGATACGGGCCATTCTGATGTCGATACGGGCCATTCTGTTTCCTCCTGTCACGATGTTGATTCTGTTTCCTCTGTCGCTTCTGTTTCCCCCTGTAACTCCTTGTATGTCTCTTCTGTTAGCTTTTGTTTGTTAGTTCATTAGGTCTTCCTTCCCCTTTGTTTAGCTAACACCCTTGTTGATCCTCATGCACACGTTTATTACTCTGCTTCCGAAGCAATGTCTCAGTATCAGACCTTGACGAAACGACTATCCGACCAATCCTAAGCGTCCTGGCTGGTTGCAAGCCATCGCTAAAGAATACAGCTCTCTTGGTCAGCTTGGTTGCTGGGATGTTATGCGCCTTCCTTCGACGTTTTCTGGCAACATTTGTACCCTCAAGTGGATCCTCCGCAAGAAGTATGACTCTGGCCGCTTCAAATCGTACAAGGCTCGCCTTGTCGTCCGCGGTTACACCCAGGTTCACGGCATTGATTATCATGACACCTACTCACCGGTTGCCAACATCGTCACGATCCGTTTCTTTCTGACCTTGTCGCTGTTCATGACTGGGATTTGCACAAGTTGGATGTCAGCTCCGCTTTTATTCAAGCTCCCATTGACGAAGACATCTATGTCTGGCCACCCGAAGGCGTGCTCCTCGCCAACCCACCGATGGTTTCCAAAATCGTTTACAAGCTCCGTCGCTCTTGGTATGGTTGCAAACAAGCTTGTCGCAATTGGTGGCTTTATTTGGAACGCTTCCTTCTCAATGATTGTGGCTTCGTCCGCGGATCTGGTGACACTTGCCATTACAAGCTCGTCTCAATTCACCGTGGTCTTCCGTCTTGTTTTAGTCGTTGATGATCTTCTTGTGGCGCACCCTCCAGCATTGCATAATGGCCATGCGAAAACGGCGTTCCGGCGTTTTCACTGAAATGACGGATGTGAGAACTATAATGGGACCCTACTAGCGATTGGAACCGTAGGATGTGACATGTGCGCAGGGGTAAGTGTCATAGCTTCTCACACAGGTGCTGGAAAAGAAAGAAAAGGAAAAAAGGGGTAAGTGAGGTCCTCACACAGGTGCTGGAAAGAAAGAAAAGGCAGGGTGGCAAGTGACGCTCAGAGGAGTACCACCAATTTTCTTCCGCAAACACATCAACAACCCCATCCCATGGAAGCCCTCGTTTTTGTGAAGGAAAATGTTTTTGTGGAAGCCCTCGTTTTTGTTTTTAGCTCCCATTGGCCAGGCGCCCTTTCTGTTCTGTATTTTTCTGCTATTCGTTGCTCCACCTCGTTCTGTATTTTACCTCGTCGTTGCTCCTCTCTCGTTCTGTCTTTTCACCTCGTCGTTACCCTCCTGGTTCTGTATTTCAGCTATTCGTTGATTCACTCCCTGTTCTACATTTTCTGCTATTCGTTGATCCAACTTCTCGTTGTGCTTGTCGGTTTTGCAAACCAGCGAATCACGTTCCATCGCGCATTTCACCTGCCACAACTAAGCTGTGCCTGTCAATTTTTCGTGCGCAGCTTTCGTGCTTCCTATGTGTTGATCGCTCATCTTCGGGATCCTGACAGACGCTTCTTTGCTGTGTGACGGTGGTTCTCCCCGCAAAAACTCTCGCCTTTCGCCGCTTTTCTGACCTTTAAATCCGGTTTTGCTATCGCAGTGAATTCGTGCTCAGCACCCGCGACGCTATCTCGCAATGTTCTTACGTCTGCGACGCTATTCTGCAACGTTCTTACGTGCCACAACTGTTTTGCCACTATCGCCAACTTCTACCGCAGTCTATTCGAGTATGACGAGCGAAGCTCGCCGCTTGCTCCTCCAACGTTGGCCCATATGGCAACTCTTGTTCTTGCGAATGCGAAAACGGGCCACTCCTTATCTGCCACAGCAGGCTGGCATACAGCAGCCTGGTCTACCCGTGTTCGTTCTCAACGCTGGCGCGTCCGGTCTTCCATCTTCGCGTACAGGACGCGGTCGTGCCCATGGCAATTGCTCGCGCCACAACAACCAAACCCAACGTTCGCATCAACCCTGTTTACGCCTGTTTTTGCTTCTGTCGACTCCGACCATCGTCATAACCTGGTCACCATGCAACATATCTGCCCCAAAGGCCACGTCCTATCAGACGTCTGTACACTGCCATCATATATACCAGCCTGTGTTCCCGCTATCTTTACCCTGCTGCGATTCTCAGTGGCAACAATCGCTAACGCAAGTCATCCCGGCACTTTTGTCGCTATTGTTCTTCAGACCTCGATTTTGCTGACAGTTTCGCTTATCAGATTTCCTGCAATGTCAACCACCGAAGGAACTTCAACGTTGTTCCGACTTTCTCGAATCACGCCCAAGCTCTCGTCTACTGTTGCCCCATTGTCACCTGTTCCTGCTGTTGCCCGATTGTCACCTGTTCTTCCGCTGTTGCCTCCTTGTCCCCTGTGTTTGATGAGAATGCGCCGGTTTCACTGGGACTGATCACCCCATCACGTGAACCGACCATTCTACGAGCTCATGAACTCCGTGAACCAAAGAGAGAAAACAACAAAACGTGCACAACAAAGTCGAGCCAACCAGAGCCGACAAAACAACAAGCATGCAAAAAAAGCGTGCATAACAAAGTCGAGCCAAACGAGCCGAGTCGCGCAAAGCGCACATTATTCAGAAACAAATGGAGAACCAACTCAAACCCACAATACTGGCGTTTTACCACGCACTGTCGATTCTGTGTCATCTTGTCATTCCTCTGATTCTGTGTCATCTTGTCCTTCCTGTACGTTAATTATTCTAGCTTTCGTTTGTTAGTTCATTATGTCTTCCTTCCCTCTGTCTCGCCCAGCCCATCCAAATCCTGCACGTCGGTTACAAGCCCTTGCCAGAATATCATTCCTCGGTCAGCCTGGTTGCTCGGATGTTGTTCGCGTTCCTTCTACTTTTCTGGCACCATCTGCCTTGAAGTGGGTCCACCGCACGAAGTATGAATCTGGCCGCTTCAAATCGTACAATGCTCATCTCGCTGTCCGCGGTTACACCCAGGTTCACGGCATTGCTTACCACGACACGTACCGTCCTGTAGATGTCATCTCTGCTTTCATACAAGCCCCGTCTGGCGTTGCTGCCACGACTGGGATTTGCATCAGTTGGATGTCAGCTCCGCTTATCAAGCTCCCATTGACGAAGACATCATGTCTGGCCACCCGAAGGTTATGCTCTCGCCAACCCTTCGATGGTTTCAAAAATCCTTTACACGCTCTGTCGCTCTTGGTACGGTCCCCTGCAAGCATGTCCCCACTGGTGGCTTTACTTAGAACGCTTCCTTGTCAATGATTGTAGCTTTGTCCGCGATTCTGGTGCCACTTGCAGCTACACACCATGCTTAAGTCTACTGTCGTTCAGCGCCTTGTTCT